>CM022301.1:362180508-362401774 GCA_011799875.1 Thinopyrum elongatum
ACAATTTGCAGATAATTACATGAAGGCATTACAGCTTGTAATGGAATTCTCCTTTGGGATCTATGACCTGGTCGAGCAAAAATCCCGCTATTTCCTCTTGAATTGCTCGTACGCGATCCCTTGGTAGGAGCTGATCCCGCACCTCCCTCATCTTTAAAAAAGGAGATCAATATGCATGTATTAGTTGTGTGTATATATATATTAGATAATGATGTAAAAATTGTGAATAGTATTCTGACAAACGTACCCATTGGTGTCTATCATTTCTGCTCCTTTCGGACGTCATCATGCGAATGTTCTCGCAAACGTAGTATGCACATAAATTATTCCCCGACGCCTGCTTCAGGGCCTTTACGAGAATAGAATTCAATTAGATAATAATTAATCAAGCATGATAATGGTATTGAAACTAGAATTAAAGAAATAGTAGCTAGCTAGTACTACTTAATTAATTACCTTGGGTAGACACCATTTCAGATTTTGTTTCCATGGGCCTTCAACCTGTTTGATGAACTTTTCCCAAGCCCTGCCCGCTGGCAAAGAAAATGAATAAAGGAGTTATTAATTAGTTGATATCAGAAAATAAACTAAAGAGGCCGACATATAGTTCGATAATGATTGAAATTACTTGTCAACCATCCCCCTCACGATTGCGTAGTCATTAACGTCTTTAAGTAGTGAGTCCAGTACTTGAACTTTTCCCTCATCAACTTCAATGATTAGCAGGATCTTGTGAAAACTGCATGCGCACACGTTTGTATAATTAAGCGGGCATGTGCATAACTCATCAACTACACTTATTAACATCTAGTAAGCAAAAACAGAATTTGTAGTACAAGACAGTGTCACTCACCCGAAGTTGTAAGGAAGTAGTATTTCTGGTTGGGTATTTAGTCGCACCAAGAACTCTAGCAAGCTTTTCTCTGTGTCTTTTCGTTCCCATTGACGCATCCATGTCTCTTCATTAATGGTATTTGGGTCAATGAACCCAATGCCATAGCGTCCAGCTTTTTTCATTTCATACATCTTCATTCTGCATAATACCACAAAAAAGAATATATAGTGAGGATAATTACAGGTAATGAACGAGCACTACAGCTAGCTAGAGACTTAAATTACAGAAAGAAATCACTTACAGACAATAGCAACTGACGATAGATTTGTCGAGTGCGTCTTGATTGAATAACTGAAACATTTCTTGAAACTCAACCCACAAATCTTTTTTATGGTAGTAATACTCTGCCTCGACGTTCATCATGAGGGACTCTCGATCGGTAGTCTTTATTTCTCTCAGGTACCATTGATGCAATTCATACATTCTCGTTGATAGAAGCGGGATCTGCTCAGGCTTGACCATAGGTTGGCCGCGGACATATTTCCATTTTAGTTGCTCCTCTGTAAACGTTTCGAAGTCCTCGATGCCTAGGAGTTGTTCTACAGTGACACCGGCCTCTTTAGCCTGCCTTATATGACCGTCGGTTATTACCAGCTGCTGATCGGCGGTACTCACATGTGTTTGTAGCGGGGGGGTCGATTGCACTGCCTGTTCCCCCAGCTAGGGAACAATTTTCCCGCATTTTTTGCCAGCTGCTTGGCTCGAGCTTGAGCTCGACTCCTTCTTTTTTTGTGCTTGATATAACTTCCTGATAGAGTGCTCATAGTCTGAGTCCGTATGCTTGACAGCTGGTTGAGCCATATCAATAAAGTGCTGGATGACATGCTCAGGTACTTTCTCCTGTGGCGGCGGGGGCGGTTTCGGTCCAAAATGGGCCTTCACTTGGGCCTTCACTTCGGCTTCGTTTTCCTCTTCAGTCAAGTGGTAAGGCAACCTCGGAAGAGGCTTCAGACTTGGACCATATTTGTATTTCTTGCCTCCTGTTGTACCGCTAGCCATCGTAGCTGCGGCTCCTCTCTTCTGATGTTGCTTAGGCGGCGGAGCCCGCTGAGGTGGCGGAGACGGCTGACGCGATGCCTGACTTGGAGGAGGAGTCGGCTGACGCGGTGCCGGACTTGGAGGAGGAGTCGGCTGACGCGGTGCCGGACTTGGAGGAGGAGGAGTGGGCTGACGCGGTGGTGGACTTGGAGGAGGAGGATTCTGCTGACGCGGTGGTGGACTTGGAGGAGCGGGAGTCTGCTGAGGTGGTGGCGGACTTGGAGGAGGAGCCGGCTGACGCGGTGTCGGTGGACTTGGAAAGACGATGCAATCCTTTCTCCATAGAATGATATGATGTACGGCCTCTCCCAGTGTGCGCTCGTCGTCACCTCCAGGAATGTCAAGCTCTAGCCCCGAATATCCTGCCACCACTTCATCAACCCCGACACGAGCATAGCCACCTGGAATCGGATTGCAATGGAAGGTTGCTTCAGGGGGATTTGTATAAGCATAGCCGTCCGCCACCTTCATGGATATGTTCTTCATTTTAAAGTGTAGCTCACAAGTTGTTGTCTCTATGATATCATCCACAAGGTATCTATCCAGCAGTGCATCATCGCCCGGGGCGGAATCCACGCTGCTTCTCGGCATGGATGGGACGGTGCTATCCAATGCTAGATCCGCTAGCTGCTGCCACTGCTGAGACCCCCTTTCCTGGCTAAGTGAGTCGATCTGCTGCTGCTGCCGCTTGAAAGTGAGTTCCAACTCCGCGTGCTTTGATTCTATGATGCGAAGGCGGTCTGCTTCCTGCTTCCCCTACTCCTCCTCCAGCTTCCTCTTCTGCTCCTCCTGCTGCTTCTTTCTCGCATGGCTTCTGTAGTCGGCGTTCCAGTCCGCGAACCCCTCAAACCACGGAACAACGCCTTTGCCTCGTGTTCTTCCCGGGTGTTCAGGATTCTTCAGGGCGCGTGTAAGCTCGTCGTTCTCTTTGTTGGGCGTGAACACCCCCGTTCGAGCCTCTTCTATTGCAACAAGTAAATTTGCGTCGGCTCCTTTAAGACTTGCCCGCTCCAAAACCTCGCCTGTCTTTGGGTCCAACGCCCCCCCATGCGCATAGAACCAAGTCCTGCACCTGGGGGGCCAACTCAATGTAACTGGAGTGACCCCTGCATCCACCATCTCTTGCTTAGCGAGATCCCACTTAGGCCGGGCCACCTCGTAGCCACCTGGCCCCAGCTTATGGTGCCACTGCTTTTTCGCGGCATTAATCTTGTTTTTTCTCGACCGTTCCTGAGCTACTTCCGATTCCTTGAAGTTCAGGAAAGCTTCCCAGTGATCTCTTGCCTTCTCCAGTGTTCCCTTGAATTCTGGAGTTTGCTTTCCTGCATTGACATACGCGGCCCATATAGTTTTCTTGTGGTTGTTGAATGCTATCGCCATCTTCTTAAGAGCAGTGTTCTTGACTTTCTCCAGATCTGCATCTGTCAAATGATCTGGTAGGGTGAAATGTGACATGAGCAATTCCCAAAGCAGATTTTTTGCTCTTTCGTCGACAAAAGTAACATTTGGATCTCCCTTTGCTGGCTTTTTCCATTCTTGAATGGAGATCAGGATTTGGCCCCTGACAATAACTCCGCATTGACGAAGGAACTTCTTCGCATTCTTCTTAGGTTCATCAGGTTCGCCATTACGTTTGATGGCATCGATGTTGTACTTTACGCCATCCTTCAACTTTTTGGCCGGGCCTCGGACTGCCCTGCTGCTTGTAGAAGATTTGCTGGATCCAGAGGGCTAAAAGAAGAAATATCGATTCGCTAATATATATACAAATCAATTAAAACATGTGATGATCACCAGATGCCTTATATAAATATACCTCGCCGGTCTTTGTTATTTGAAGAACAACATTTCCTTCGTCATGCATGTTCTGGACTTCATCTATTCGTTCGTCTTCATCGAACATCATACCATCACCGGTATTGTTCAGATATTGCGAGCCGTCATCTTCTTCATTCTCATCTGGTCTCGGGGAGCGTATGATCTCGAACAGGGCCTCTTCTCCTTCTCTGCCGGTATTGTCCATAGCTTTTATTTAACTAATCCAGAAGAAAGATAAAACAATTTAGTATTCAAATTAGAATGCATGCAATCAATAAGGAAAAACTGAATCATAGTAGATAATATCCATCTCGAATAATATCACTAATATATCACATCTCGAATAATATAATCTTGAATACATCGTCTCAAATATTATCGAATAATATAATCTCGAATACATCGTCTCGAATATTATCAAATATAATCTCGAATACATCTCGAGTATTATCACTAATACATCTCGAATATGATCATATATATAACATCAGTCGCGGTAGACACCCAAAGAGAAGGAACGATCACAGGATCATAGCTCGGGTGAGATCCCTGAAGAACCTGCCAGGTATTGGAGAACCGGACGTCCAACGCAACCATGTAGCGACGAACGTGCTCGTCCTCCTCCCTAACACGGTGACGTACCACCTCCACGGGGGACGCCAGCCTCCGCACCGAATGTGGCCCACGCGCCCGTCACCAAAGAAGCTCCGGGTCGATGATGGGACCCGGGTTCCTCACCAAGCTGCGCGCCCCTGAAGGTAGCACCTCCCAGTGCCAGCCCGGCGGAGCCCAGTCCCGGACATGGCGCCTCTGAAGCAGGACGTCGTCGCGAACGAGTCGACGACGAGGATGCGGGCCGGGCATCGTTGACGTCGAGAACAAATTCTATGCAAATTTAATATTTTTTAAATGCTTGGATTGTGATTTCTTATGCACAACTTGTGCACATCCATAATGGGGGCATTCTTGATAAATCCCTTATTAAAGGATTAAGAGAATCTATTGTATACATACATATACTAATTAATTGCAAATACATAACAAACTTTTACAAATACAACATTAAAATATGCAACTTTTGCAAATACTATACATTGGATCAAATGTTAGAATTCATCAACTTTTTTCTATACATTGTATTCGATCATACATATATATATACTAATTTCTATACATATTGGATCAAAATGTAAAAATTCCTCAAATGTCAAAATTCCTTAACTTTTTTCTATATACATCTAATCATCTAGTGATAAAAAAATGTCAAAATTCCTCAAATGTCAAAATTCCTTAACTTTTTTCTATACATCAAAATTCTTGCATCTAATCATCTATACATCCAATCATCTAATCATCTAGTGTGTGTGTGTGTGTGTGTGTGTGTGTTCATGCATATATGTGTGTGTGGGCTCGGGGAGGGGCCGGCGGCCGCCATGGCGGCACAGGGGGCGAGGGAGAGGGGGGAGCTCACAGCGGGGCGACGGTGAGGCAAGGCGAGTCGGGGGCGGTGACGGCGTCGGCGGCGCGGCGAGGAGCTCGGGGCCGGAGGAGCGGGTGCGGCGGGCAGGCGTCCCGGGCGGCGTCGGGCCGGGCTCGGGGAGGACCGGGCGCGGGCGGCGTCGGGGATCGGAGCGAGGAGGCGCGGGCGGCCGGCGTCGGGGGCGGCGACGAGTTCCGGCGTCGGGGAGGCGAGACGGCGATGGCGCGACGATGTCGAAGAAGAGGTCGAAGAAAGCAGAGAACTGAAAATTTTGAAGTGCTCTATATATATGCGCCCCCTTTAGTCCCGGTTGAAGGCACCAACCGGGACTAAAGGTCACTTTTGGCCAGCCGAAGCGGCGGGAAGCGCAGGCCTTTAGTCGCGGTTGGTGGCTCCAACCGGGACTAAAGGGGGGCCTTTAGTCGCGGTTGGAGCCACCAACCGCGACTAAAGGTGGTGCGCTGCCAGGCGAGGGGCGCGGTGGAAGTTTAGGCCCACCTCGCTAGTTGAGGGGAGCCAACACCTGTTTATAAGCCCCGGCGCAGGCACTGCATCGAGCTCCTCTCTAATGCAGGCCTTCTGGGCCTACCTCATCTGCGCTGCCCTGGTGGGCCTACTGGGCCTTGCAGGCCTGCATCCTGGCCCAACTACAGGTTGGGTTTCTAGACGTATGCGGGCCGTTGTGGCCCAGTAGGCGGGCTTTTTTTAAATTTATTTATTTTTCATTTTTTTTGTTTTCTTCTTTATTTATTTTCTTTTGTTTCTGAGCTGTTTTTTGCTTTATTTAGAGTTTCTTTATGAATCTTTTTTCTTTAGGTAAAAAAATTATAAACTTTCTGTTAGTGCCAGTAGTTTTCAAATTTGAATAGTTTAAATTTGAATTATTTGAAATTTGTGTGAATCACTAGTTTGTGAATAACTTTACTTTAAAAATAGATTTTTCAGTGATTCTTTTTTCTTCTGTTTAATATTAGTGTGTTTTATCATTATATTCAATTTTGTAATTCTTAGGTTATTTTAAAAAATGAAATGCCTTTGTAACATATGAGTTTTCGTCCGAAACCCTGAAACTTCAAAAGAGATTGTCCATTTTGTACACCAAGTGCATCCAGTTTTTGCTGTAACCCTCTCAACTTTTTTGCACATGCTCTATGGGTGAAATGATGATACCATGCCAACTTTCAACCTTTTCAGATTTCATTTTTAGTTCTTTTCAATTTCAGGGTCATTTAGCTCAAAAAAATCAGTAAATGCATGAAAAATAGCAAATGAAGTCAGAAAGGGTTGAAAATTGATGACGCGGCTTCGAATGGTGCATACTGAACACACAAAAAGTCTGGAGTTGAAATAAGTTTAAAAAATAAAATGCCTTTGTAACAGATGAGTTTTAGCCCAAAACCTGATACTTCGAAAGAGATTGTCCCTTTGTACACGAAGTGCATCCAGTTTTGCCGTAAACCTCTCAACTTTTTTGACATGCTATGTGGGGGAATGAATGATGATACCATGCCAACTTTTCAACCTTTTCAAGTTCATTGTAGTTCTTTTCAATTTCAGGGTCATTAGCTCAAAAAAATCAGTAAATGCATGAAAAATAGCAAATGAAGTCAGAAAGGGTTGAAAATTGATGACGTGGCCTGAAGGTGCATACTGAACGACAAAAAGTTTGGAGTTGAAATAAGTTTAAAAAAATGAAAGCCTTGTAACAGATGAGTTTTAGCCCAAAACCCTGATACTTCGAAAGAGATTGTCCATTTTGTACACGAAGTGCATCCATTTTGTCGTAACCCTCTCAACTTTTTTGCACATGCTATGTGGGTGAAATGATGATACCATGCCAACGTTCAACCTTTTCAGAGTTCATTTGTAGTTCTTTTCAATTTCAGGGTCATTTAGCTCAAAAAAATCAGTAAATGCATGAAAAATAGCAAATAAGTCAGAAAGGGTTGAAAATTGATGACGTGGCTTCGAATGGTGCATACGAACGCACAAAAAATCTGGAGTTGAAATAAGTTTTAAAAAATGAAATGCCTTTGTAACAGATGAGTTTTAGCCCAAAACCCTGATACTTCGAAAGAGATTGTCCATTTTGTACATGAAGTGCGTCCAGTTTTTGCCGTAACCCTCTCAACTTTTTTGCATATGCTATGTGGGTGAAATGATGATACCATGCCAACTTTCAACCTTTTCAGAGTTCATTTGTAGTTTCTTTTCAATTCCAGGGTCATTTAGCTCAAAAAAACAGTAAATGCATGAAAAATAGCAAATAGTCAGAAAGGGTTGAAAATTGATGACGTGGCTTCGAATGGTGCATACTGAACGCACAAAAGTCTAGAGTTGAAATAAGTTTAAAAAATGAAATGCCTTTGTAACAGATGAGTTTTAGCCCAAAACCCTGATACTTCGAAAGAGATTGTCCATTTGTACACGAAGTGCATCCGTTTTTGCCGTAACCCTTCAACTTTTTTGCACATGCTAGTGGGTGTGAAAATGATGATTACCAGCCACACTTTCAACCTTTTCAGAGTTCATTTGTAGTTCTTTTCAATTCCAGGGTCATTTAGCTCAAAAAAACAGTAAATGCATGAAAAATAGCAAATGAAGTCAGAAAGGGTTGAAAATTGATGACGTGGCTTCGAATGGTGCATACTGAACGCACAAATAGTCTAGAGTTGAAATAAGTTTAAAAAAATGAAATGCCTTTGTAACAGATGAGTTTTAGCCCAAAACCCTGATACTTCGAAAGAGATTGTCCATTTTGTACACGAAGTGCATCCAGTTTTTGCCGTAACCCTCTCAACTTTTTTGCACATGCTATGTGGGTGAAATGATGATACCATGCCAACTTTCAACCTTTTCAAAGTTCATTCGTAGTTCTTTTCAATTTCAGGGTCATTTAGCTCAAAAAAATTAGTAAATGCATGAAAAATAGCAAATGAAGTCAGAAAGGGTTGAAAATTGATGAGTGGCTCGAATGTGCATACTGAACGCACAAAAAGTCTGGAGTTGAAATAAGTTTTAAAAATGAAATGCCTTTAACAGATGAGTTTTAGCCCAAAACCCTGATACTTCGAAGAGATTGTCCATTTTGTACATGAAGTGCGTCCAGTTTTTGCCGTAACCCTCTCAACTTTTTTGCACATGCTATGTGGGTGAAATGATGATACCATGCCAACTTTCAACCTTTTCAGAGTTCATTTGTAGTTCTTTTCAATTTCCAGGGTCATTTAGCTCAAAAAAACAGTAAATGCATGAAAATAGCAAATGAAGTCAGAAGGGTTGAAAATTGATGACGTGGCTTCGAATGGTGCATACTGAACGCACAAATAGTCTAGAGTTGAAATAAGTTTAAAAAAATGAAATGCCTTTGTAACAGATGAGTTTTAGCCCAAAACCCTGATACTTCGAAAGAGATTGTCCATTTTGTACACGAAGTGCATCCAGTTTTTGCCGTAACCCTCTCAACTTTTTTGCACTGCTATGTGGGTGAATGATGATACCATGCCAACTTTCAACCTTTTCAAGTTCATTTGTAGTTCTTTTCAATTCAGGTCATTTAGTCAAAAAAATTGTAAATGCATGAAAAATAGCAAATGAAGTCAGAAAGGGTTGAAAATTGATGACGTGGCTTCGAATGGTGCATACTGAACGCACAAAAATTTGGAGTTGAAAAGTTGAAAAAATGAAATGCCTTTGTAAACAGATGAGAGTTTTAGCCCAAAACCCTGATACTTCGAAAGAGATTGTCCATTTTTGACACGAAGTGCATCCATTTTTGCCGTAACCCTCTCAACTTTTTTGCACATGCTATGTGGGTTGAAATGATGATCCATGCCACGTTCAACCTTTTCAGAGTTCATTTGTAGTTCTTTTCAATTCCAGGGTCATTTAGCTCAAAAAAACAGTAAATGCATGAAAAATAGCAAATGAAGTCAGAAAGGGTTGAAAATTGATGACGTGGCTTCGAATGGTGCATACTGAACGCACAAAAAGTCTAGAGTTGAAATAAGTTTTAAAAAATGAAATGCCTTTGTAACAGATGAGTTTTAGCCCAAAACCCTGATACTTCGAAAGAGATTGTCCATTTTGTACACGAAGTGCATCCTGTTTTTGCCGTAACCCTCTCAACTTTTTTGCACATGCTATGTGGGTGAAATGATGATACCATGCCAACTTTCAACCTTTTCAGAGTTCATTTGTAGTTCTTTTCAATTTCAGGGTCATTTAGCTCAAAAAAATCAGTAAATGCATGAAAAGTAGCAAATGATGTCAGAAAGTGTTGAATATTGATGAGAAATTAATCACACATAAGTACCATCACCGGTATCGAACATCATACCATCACCGGTACCCTAACTATTACAAAGATTGCCTCCGGTTTGTCCGAAGTGGGACTTTCCAGATATATAAGTCCGAAAACTCACTAGAGAAGAAAGTGAGGACAGTGAAGCCGGTCACATCCCAGAGTGGGATCATTGGGTGTGAAACTTTTGCTTCGCGTGTGTCCCTTTGCGCCGTAACCATGGACAATCTTCATCATTTAACTGGATGCTCGGGTCAATATTCACTGTGAAGGGAGCAATTTCATGAAACTTTTCATAATCTTCTGACATGTCTGTCTTGTCCTCCACTCCCACGATGTTTCTTTTCCCTGAAAGAACTATGTGGTTCTTTGGCTCATCGTATGATGTATTCGCTTCCTTATCTTTTCTTTTTCTCGGCTTGGTAGACATGTCCTTCACATAGAAAACCTGCGCCGCATCATTGGCTAGGACGAATGGTTCGTCTGCGTATGTAAGATTGTTGAGATCCACTGTTGTCATTCCGTACTGCGGGTCTTCCATTACCCCGCCTCCTGTCAGATTGACCCATTTACACCGAAACAAAGGGACCTTCAAATCACGTCCATAGTCAAGTTCCCATATGTCCACTATGTAACCATAATATGTGTCCTTTCCCCTCTTGGTTACTGCATCAAAGCGGACACCACTGTTTTGGTTGGTGCTCTTTTTATCTTTGGCGATCATGTAAAATGTATTCCCATTTATCTCGTACCCTTTGAAAGTCAATATATTCGAAGATGGTAACTTGGACAGCAAGTACAGCTCATCTTCAACAACGTCGTCATGCATGAGACGTGTCTACAACCAACCGGCGAAAGTCCCCGTTTGTTCACGTGTAATCCAATCGTCAGACTGCTCCGGGTGTTTGGAGCGTAGAATATTCTTGTGTTCCTTGATATACAGAGCCACCAAGGAGGAATTTTGTAGAACTGTGTAGTGTGCTTCAGTGAGAGAATGCCCGTCCATACATATTATTGCTTTCGGTCCTAGCGTGCCTTTTCCACCCAGTCTGCCCTCATGCCGCGATTCAGGAATACCAATCGACTTAAGGTCATGAATAAAGTCAACACAAAACTCAATGACCTCCTCATTTTCATGGCCCTTGGAGATGCTTCCTTCTGGCCTAGCACGGTTATGAACATATTTCTTTAAGACTCCCATGAACCTGTCAAAGGAGAACATCTTGTGTAGAAATACAGGACCAAGAATGGCAATCTCTTCGGCTAGGTGAACTAGGACGTGCGTCATGATATTGAAGAAGGATGGTGGGAACACCAACTCGAAACTGACAAGACATTGCGCCAAATCATTCTCTAACTTTGGTATGATTTCTAGATCGATTACCTTCTGAGAGATTGCATTGAGGAATGCACATAGCTTCACAATGACTTATCGAACGTTTTCTGGTAGAAGCCCCCTCAATGCAACCGAAAGCAGTTGCGTCATAATCACGTGGCAGTCATGAGACTTTAGGTTCTGGAACTTTTTCTCTGCCATATTTATTATTCCCTTTATATTCGACGAGAAGCCAGACGGGACCTTCATACTGAGCAGGCATTCAAAGAAGATTTCCTTCTCTTCTTTGGTAAGAGCGTAGCTGGCACGACCCTGATGTATGCCGTCTTTTCCGTGCATACGTTGCTGGTCCTCCCGTGCCTCCGGTGTATCTTTTGTCTTCCCATACACGCCCAAGAAGCCTAACAGGTTCACGCAAAGATTCTTCGTCACGTGCATCACGTGGATTGCAGAGCGGACCTCTAGGTCTTTCCAATAGGGTAGGTCCCAAAATATAGATTTCTTCTTCCACATGGGTGCGCGTCCGTCAGCGTCATTCGGAATAGATTGTCCGCCAGGACCCTTTCCAAATATTACTTTTAAATCCTTGACCATATCAAGTACATCATCACCAGTACGATGGTGAGGCTTCTTCCGGTGATCTGCCTCACCTTTGAAATGCTTGCCTTTCTTTCTTATAGGATGCCTGCTCGGAAGAAATCGACGATGTCCCAGGTACACATTCTTCTTACAATTATCCAAATATATACTGTCGGTATCATCCAAACAGTGTATGCATGAGCGGTATCCCTTGTTTGTCTGTCTTGAAAGGTTACTGAGAGTAGGCCAATCATTGATGGTCACAAACAGCAACGCATGTAGGTCAAATTCCTCCTGTCCGTGCTCATCCCACGCACGTACACCTTTTTCATTCCACAGCTGTAAGAGTTCTTCAACTAATGGCCTTAGGTACACATCAATGTCGTTGCCGGGTTGCTTAGGGCATTGGATGAGCACTGGCATCATAATGTACTTCCGCTTCATGCACAACCAAGGAGGAAGGTTATACATACATAGAGTCACAGGCCAAGTGCTATGATTGCTGCTCTGCTCCCCAAAAGGATTAATGCCATCTGTGCTTAGACCAAACCATACGTTCCTTGCGTCATCTGCAAAGTCCCACCACTTTCTCTCGATTTTTCTCCACTGCGACCCGTCAGCGGGTACTCTCAGCTTCCCGTTTTTCTTACGGTCTTCTCTGTGCCATCCCATCAACTCGGCATGCTCTTTGTTTTGGAACAAACGTTTCAACCGTGGTATTATAGGAGCATACCACATCACCTTGGCGGGAATCCTCTTCCTGGGGCGCTCGCCCTCAACATCACCAGGGTCATCGCGGCTGATCTTATAGTGCATTGCACCGGATACTGGGCATGCATTCAAATCCTCGTACTCACCGCGGTAGAGGATGCAGTCATTAGGGCATGCATGTATCTTATGCACCTCTAATCCTAGAGGGCAGACAGCCTTCTTCGCTTCGTACGTACTGTCGGGCAATTCATTGTCCTTTGGAAGCATCTTCTTTAACATTACCAGCAACTTTTCAAATCCCTTGTCAGATACACCATTCTCTGCCTTCCATTGCAGCAATTCCAGTGTGGTGCCCAGCTTTTTCTTGTCAGCTTCGCAATTTGGGTACAACAATTTCTTGTGATCCTCTAACATGCGCTGCAACTTCAGCCTCTCCTTTTCAGTTGCGCAGTTTCTCTTTGCATCGGCAATGGCCCGACCAAGATCATCAGCGGGCTCATCTGATGCCTCTTCTTCAGCTTCTTCCCGCATTGCCAGCTCAACTTCTTCCCCCATTGTTGTACCATCGTATTCAGGGAACCCAAGGCCAGGATAGCTGTCGTCGTCCTCTTCTTCTTCATTCTCTTCCATTAGGACCCCTCTTTCTTCGTGCTTGGTCCAAACATTATAGTGGGGCATGAAACCAGACTCAAACAGGTGGACGTGAATGGTTCTTGACTTAGAGTAATTCTGATCATTCTTATAGACAGCACATGGACAACACATAAAACCATCCGCCCGCTTGTTTGCCTCAGCCGCAATCAGAAAAGTATGCACACCATTAACGAACTGGGGAGAGCATCGGTCATCGTACATCCATTGCCGGCTCATCTTCATTACACAACACCGAAAAGACCAAATTAATACAAGTTCATACACACTTATTCTCATAAAACAACATACAAACTCTCTAGCTAAAGCATTTAAATGGAACAACAAATGTGATCAAGATCGCAACTAAGGTAACAATTGATCCAACAACATAATGATACCAAGCCTCACTATCAATGGCATATTTTCTAATCTTTCTAATCTTCAAGCGCATTTTCTCCATCTTGATCTTGTTATCATCGACGACATCGGCAACATACAACTCTAGTTTCATCTTGTCTTCTTCAATTCTTTTCAATTTTTCTTTCAAATACTCATTTTCTTTTTCAACTAAATTTAACCTCTCGACAAGAGGGTCGGTTGGAATTTCCGGTTCACATACCTCCTAGATAAAAATATCTATGTCAACTTGATGGGCATAATTTGTCATAAACACGAAATGCAACAAATAGTTACAAAAGAGAATATACCACATCCGAATCATAAACCGATTGAGGGCCGACGGGGACGGATATCAAAACCATGCCACTATGTATAACAAACAACGCACGGGTAAGAAAATTATACAAGTAACTATATATCTAAATCACACAAAAATGATTTTTTATAAAAAAGATAAGAACAAGACGCTCACCAAGGTGGTGCTGGTGACGGGACGGTGCGGGCGATCGACGGTGGTTAGGACGGGGACGGGAAGGCACTAAGTAAACCACACCTATATATGCAAACTAAGAGTTAATTTGAGCTCAAATTGCATATAAATAAAATAAACTACCACATATAATTACTCCCAAACTAAAACCCACAAATCACTATACTTATAGAGCATTGCAAGAGCTAATCTAGTAATGAGAGATAAAAGGACAAAGTTGCTAACCTTTGTGATCACTTGGATGGATGGGGGGCTGATACGTTTCCAACGTATCTATAATTTTTGATTGTTCCATGCTGTTATATTATCATTCTTGGATGTTTTACAATCATTTTATATCATTTTTTGGTACTAACCTATTGACAAAGTGCCCAGTGCCAGTTGCTATTTTCTGCATGTTTTTTACATCGCAGGAAATCAATACCAAACGGAGTCCAAACGCAGCGAAACTTTTTGTGGATTTTTTTGGACCAGAAGACATCCAGTGTGCCGGAGAAGCACCTGGGGGTGCTTCGAGGGGAGCACAACCCACCAGGGCGCGCCTGGAGGACCAGGCGCGCCCAAGTGGGTTGTGCCCACCTCGGGGGCCTCCCGCACCGCCTCTTTGCTCTATAAATACCCCAATATTCCAGAAACCCTAGGGGAGTCGACAAAAATCAATTCCAGCCACCACAAGTTCCAGAACCACCAGATCCAATCTAGACACCATCACGGAGGGGTTCATCATCCTCATTGGTGCCTCTCCGATGATGCGTGAGTAGTTCATTGTAGACCTTCGGGTCCGTAGTTAGTAGCTAGATGGCTTTCTCTCTCTCGTTTGATTCTCAATACAATGGTCTCTTGGAGATCCATATGATGTAACTCTTTTTTGCGGTGTGTTTGTTGGGATCCGATGAACTTTGAGTTTATGATCAGATCTATCTTTTTATACATGAAAGTTATTTGAGTCTTCTTTGATCTCTTATATGCATGATTGCTTATAGCCTCGTATTTCTTCTCCGATATTTGGGTTTTGTTTGGCCAACTTGATCTATTTATCTTGCAATGGGAAGAGGTGCTTTGTGATGGGTTCAATCTTACGGTGCTTGATCCCAGTGACTGAAAGGGAAACGACACGTATGTATCGTTGCCATTAAGGATAACAAGATGGGGTCTATTTCTACATAAATAGATCTTGTCTACATCATGTCATCGTTCTTATTGCATTACTCCATTTCTCCATGAACTTAATACACTAGATGCATGCTGGATAGCGGTCGATGTGTGGAGTAATAGTAGTAGATGCAGGCAGAAGTCGGTCTACTAATCTTAGACGTGATGCCTATATAATGATCATTTTCTGGATATCGTCATGAGTATCTGAAGTTATATCAATTGCCCAACAGTAATTTGTTTCCACCATTTGCTATTTTTCTCGAGAGAAGCCACTACTGAAAACTACGGCCCCCGGGTCTCTTCTTTAATATATTTGCCTTCAAGATCTATTTTGCTATTCGCTCTTTTATTTATTTGCAACTTTTACTTTCAGATCTATTTATCCAAAAACCAAAAAATACCTCGCGGAATTTTATTTGCTTTTATTTGCATCTTTCAATCTACTACAATTTTATCTATCTCGTTACCCGAAAGGGATTGACAACCCCTTTAACACGCCGGGTTGCAAGTATCTGTTCTTTGTGTGCAGGAACTGTTTACGTGGCGTTGCGTGATTCTCCTACTGGTTCGATAACCTTGGTCTCATCACTGAGGGAAATACCTACCATCGCTGTGCTGCATCATCCCTCCCTCTCTGCGGAAAAACTGACGTAGTTCTAGCAGACATCAGGGGCCTTCAAATCTTGAGAAATTTTGGGCAAAATGAAGGATGAGCTCGAGCTTTGGGGAAGAACAGAGAGGAGAGGAGAGGAAAGAGGAAGAACAGAGTGCTCGATCGCGGGCTGGACGAAGGGTTTATATAGGAAAACCTTTAGTCCCTGTTCATGACACAAACCGGGGCTAAAGGTGAGCCTCTAGTCCCGGTTCATGCCACGAACCGGGACTAATGGTCACATTAGTGCCGGTTCGTTTACAAACCGGGACTAATGTGTCTCACGTAAAGTAGTTTTTCTACTAGTGTAATAAGAACAGGAACATAATAAAGAAGAGCCAACTACAGAGCCATAACCACTAAGCATGCTAATAAGTGGCGTAATTTGTCAGCCTCGTCGATGTACTTCATAGGCACCACCTCACATGAACCTGATACAAACAAACTATGAGACATATGGAATACAATGATTTGTGTACTCAAGCATCAACCCTACTATCTTGAACTTTAACAATAGGCTAATCAGAATCAAAATGGTCCAAGTAAGCACTGGCCCTTATCTAATACAGGGAATCCACAACGTAGAAAGCATCACACGAGAGGTAAGGTGATACACGGAGGAATGCAAATTGTCATCAGCCGAGCAACCAAATCCAAGGAAAGTTATCTTTGCACTCATTATTCCATCAACTGTGATAAACACAAGAAACTAACAAAGAGTCACTCAGAAGCAAAGTTTGTTTGCATGCACAAATTGAGAAGCCACGAAACAATATATGAACATAAAAAGTACACTTCATGATTGGTTTAGTGGCAAATATCCTAAGCATAGAGCATATGACAGCACGTAGTAGCTTAAGAAAGTGATCAAATTGTTTCTATAAACTATATCATCATGGCCACTCAAATGCATATGCATCATTGCCGACGAAAACAAAATACACAACCCTGGTTGATAGCTGACCATGGATTTAATCAGAAACACGCCTCTGCGCAAGGGTGCCTGCCCAAACGGCATGGCTAAGCAAGTAAAGATCAGACGACATGATGCATTAGTAAGAACGCACATGTACTCAACAGGAAAACTGATTTTCTGATATGTATCACACTGACAACTTGATCAGTATATGAGAAATTCAAATTAATGGTAATATGTTGTCTAAAAAATTATTGGTGGTCTCATTTGTTCGTCAGATAACTAAATTAACAACACACCACAACTTTCTTCCTATATGACTGGTAGACCTTAAATTCAACTCTAAACAGTTCAACATTTCTCAATGATTCATCAATGGCCATTATTGACAACGGTAAGAGAACTCGGTAAATTTGCCACAACAAATGCCTAAGGATAAGTCTTACAAAATAGGCATGTTCTTAGTTTTCCCGATTCACTCTTCTTGCTCCACTTCATCACATGGCTTGAGCATCGACACCTTCCTGTCCAATCCACCTTTGCAAGTATAACTTATGAATGTTGATTCCATTGGTGTAATTAACATTAAATAAAAAAAGTACTGAAATTGGTAGTTTAACTGATAATTCAGCAAAGGACGATACCTTTTAATGTGGACCCACTTCAGCTTTGTACACAACGGTGTGGGTGGCCATTCATAGCAAAACAGGTTGATTTTTGAACCTGTTGGAACAGGAGATCTATGCTTGTAAGACATTTTTTATGCTGAGAGAGACCAACATCAATATCATTTACGGGTAGTTATAAATAAAATGGTTGTAAGCCATGTTTGCTGCTCAAAACTTGTGAATTTTGCTTTCAATGGTTTAGCAAGAAACATTCAACATGTTAACTTAACTGACCGTGGAGCAAGTATCTAAAACTATTTCTTTAAGGGAAACATCTAAACCGTCGCTCAGGCAAAGTAATAATCCATGCGAACTAAAAGGAAATAAATAAGGTCATATTCTGAAAGAAGTGGTACACAACACAAGACAAAGATTTATATCTTAAGCATAGAAGATTTGTCTGGTAGCAAGGATGGCGGAGAATAGTAGACTTATTTGATGAAACTTTAGAGAGGGAGTGGGCCATAAAATCATCATCGCCAATATATCAAATACAGTTTAGAGGCTTTCCCCAAACATTGGTTATCATGCTGTGAACAATGGAACAAAGGAAGCACAAACTAAGGTAGAGAACAAAGAAGAATAGAGATGCTAACTGCAGGCTGCGACAGTTGTAGCATGGAGGCAGCTGTCGGCATGGATGAGTTCATAGCAGCAGTGCACCAATGGTCCTATGTGTCCTATGTGAAAGTAAAAATGCAAAAGAGTGGGATCAGTGCAGGCCTAGAGAGAATGGTTCCAACAAAATTAAAAGATGGATCATTCTCATAAATTTTATGTGCATTTGATTTTGAATGTGGTCCTATTTAGTGGAAGAGTCTACCAATCGTACATCATAATTGGACCTATAGATGCAAACCAAATTTCAGGATATCCATGTAATTAGTATAGTAGTTGTAACAATGCGCATATCAATGAGTAGGAAAATAATATGGGTAGGAGGCTATATTCGAGTTTTATCTTCATTGTCACTAACACACACACACATTGGAAATGATGGAATTTCATTTGGTGGCATTAAAGATTCAAGGAAAATGCCTGCTAACAGAGGCTATAAAAATTCAGGTTTTGGATCTAGCATTCCCCAGATTAAGAATGAGCAATACAGGACACTAAAAATACATGAAAGCATCTAGGACATGATAATCCGGTGCGTATAGGTATATAAATAGTACAACAAAATCAAAGAAGGAAGACATCTCTCAAAAAGGAATGAGCTCACCAGGGATGGAGCATCAATACGGCAAAGAGATAATTCATAGCCTGTCGAAACAAAATGGAGGCAGAAAAATATGAAACATTGTAAGGGGACACGTAGAGAGATAAGACCAAAAGTAGCAGAAGTTCACCTGGGAATTTGATTTGAAAGTCAAACCCCATGAACCACATCCTTAAGGACCACCAGCATATCCTTCCATGAGAAATACAAAATGTTGTACCATAGCCTCAGATATGGCAACACCCACCTACATACAGTCGACTGTCAATGCAAGCGACACACTAAACCTACCAATATGAATTTGCCCTTAGTTCATACAACATGCAACTTGCTCTCGCGCTGAAATCAGATATTATGAAGTAACAAAAAAATCCAATCCTGTCATAACTGAAAGTACACATGTATACTACAATACAAGCACCTCTATGGGTTGAGGTAAAGTAACCAGTTTCTTTTCAGTATGTATTATTTCACAAATACATTGTTCATAAGCTATTCACAAATACATGTTTCAGCAGGCAGCAACCCTACAAGAATCTAAAATCTTTCACTGGATAACTAATACATATTGTTTTATCTACTACCAATTATATATCACAACTGATGTACGTACATTTTATCAAAACAGAGCAAGTAATAGGAAGTGCATTATTATTTTGAGCTAAAGTGTATGCAGATAGTACAAACACTACAGGTATATTCTGATTATTCGTGCTCTAAGCCGAAAAGAATGAGCAAGAAGAAATATATATCTGAGAAAAATAGGATTATACATCTGAAAAAATAATCTTGTCTGATAAAAAATCCATGCATGACTTGCAAAATGCATGCATGACAGGAGTTGAGGCACACATATAGGTTTTGGTGGATACAACCCATTCTAGCTTACAATATATACACACTGACTCTGCTCGTACACACAGATAGGTTCTGGTGGGTACAAACCGTTCTAGCTTACAACGTATACACACAGACTCTGCTCGTACACGAGAAATACAAAACAGAGCACAAGCCTGGATTCATGTATGTTCTTTATCTATTTGGTTTGACCAAGATATCTATGACCACCTCTAAATATCCCGTAGTAGCTTATAAATATTGTGTGTATCTATATTTCATTTAAATTGGGGTTGTTGGTTCTGAGTCAAAAAAATCTAGTACTGGACCTGGCAGACATAGGAGACTATCTCATCACAGAACATGTACACAAAAATTTAAATCAAGCCATGTTAAAAAAATGAAGTTACTTTTATATTCTTCATTTTTTTCAAATTTCTTTGCTATTAGCAATCAACGATGCTCACGCCCAAAAGGAAGAGGAAATTAAGGGGTTCCTGACAACATGGTTGACATATTTGTGACATGCACCCTGGTCTCAAATCTCAAAGATATGGATGGATGAAAGACTAACTAAATGTAATTAAAGTCGAACATTCCAAAAAAAATTGATTTGCTAACTACAAGACCAAGGTAAAACCAGGAGCAGACCTCATGTATACCTGTTAGTGCATCGGACACCAACGATGTGCAGCCAACTCTTCAGAAACCCATTAGGTCCTTGGCGAGCACACACTTGTCTAAATGCTCATCTTTTAACATGGTGATCTGCTCAACATTGCAAGTCGATCTGCAATCACAAAAGCAAAGCATCATGTAACATCCCAAATTTTCAATTTGGAATGTTATACATAGATCATTCACTGCATATCATATTTTATTGCATTTCGTTTTGCGATCCTCGAAAATTCTAAGCAACTCAAGGACCCATGGAGAGAGTTGGGGATTTCACCGTTTTCATATTTGAATTTTCTCAAATATTGAAACAAGGATCAATTTGGTTTAATTATTTTTCTCTCCGAAAATATTTCATATTAAAAATATATGAGAGGAGATAATATGACTTCTCCAAAATAAATGGAATATTGGAGGAAAAATATTGAAATCAAATAAATATTTTTTTTGGATTTTTATTGCAATTTTATTTGAATTTAGAAAAATATGCATTTTTCAAAATTGCATTAGAGTCCCAAATAAATGTTCTTCTCGTCCGCTATATTTTTAGAGGACGGGGAAAATTTATTTCAAGATTTTTGGAGTCCATTTAGTATTTCTTTTCTTTGTTTTTCTGCGTCAGGATTTATTTAAAAAAAAAATCCGCCGGACCGAACTGGGCCGAAGCCCAGCCGGCCCAGCAGGCCGCCGCCGCCGTCCCCGCATGGGAGTCCGCCCCGCCGCCGCTGGCCGTGTCCGAGGCGGACACGCCTCCCGAGGCCGTCGCCCCCTCCCCAAGCCACCCCGCCCCTCCCCTCCTTAAATAGCCTCGCCCCGCCTCCCACAGCAGCCCGCAGCCGCCGCCGCCGCCGGACTTCGCCGCCGCAGCCGCCGCCGCCGCCCCGCCTCCCGAGCGCCGCCGCCGCTGCAGCCTCGCCGCCGCACGCCGCTCGCGCTGCCGCGCCGCACCCCGCCGCCCCGCAGCACCTCGCCTCGCCGGAGCCGCCGCTCGCCGGATCCGACGCCCGGTTTTTTTCGGTTTAGGTAAAAACCGATCGGTTTTTTTTAGAAACCCTAGATGCGTTTTTTTATTTTATCGGTTCATTCGGTTTTTTTTCGGTTTAGTTATTTAGCGAACGCCCGTCCGTACGTTCGTTTTAACGAACGGTTTTCGTGAGTTAACCGCAGACAGCGAACGTTCGTTCGTTAGCCTGTTCGTCAGCTTTTCTTTTTCTCTTATTTTCCGCGATTATTTTCGATCGCGATTCCTGATCCGATTTTCGTTTTAGTATAACTTTTCACTCGTTTGTCGGAATCAGGCGATTCAAGCGCCTAGATCTTCGTCTCGAAGCCCTCTTTCTGTTTAACCAACTTAAACAAGTTTTTGCTGCTGTAAAATTTGACTTTAGTCCAGATTAGTAATCGAAGCTTGTTTCTTTCGCAGTTTGAGTTTAGTTGCTCCGTTTGATTTGATTCTTTTTGCAAACCGGAGTTCTTAGGTTGAACTTTCTGGTTAAATCATCTCATTTGAGTTTTACCCGTGCATCTTCGCTTGATTGCTTATGTATGCTATTGTTTGTTTGCAATAGAGTTTCCGGAGTGCGAAGCGTGCTTCTACGAGTCTTTAGGATTTGCAGATCGTCAGCAAGGCAAGTAACACATTGATCATACTTCTTCGTTACCCAGTTTTTATGCATTAGTTTCGACCCTCAAATATTGCATGATTAGGATGTGATTAACTTGTGGGTACTGGGAAGTAGATGATGAGGTAGAACCTATTGCCTTTTTTAATAACAAACCCTTGGGAGTTACTTCTACGCTATGCTTATGTTGCCATGCTATGCTCGTAGACGTGGATTGGGTTTTGAGTGTATCCATGTCAGATGTGAGATTTTTTTTAATGGTTCAACTTAAGGTGGCAACTTTAATACACATCTGGGTGGATTGCTTGTTTGGGCACCTGGGGATATACCAGTGTTGTCCTAGGAGATCCTGGGGATATACCGTGTGATCCTCCTACGGTCCGCCACCCAGGCTCAAAGGGATCATAAGATTATTCATGCTAGAAACTTCCGTGTGCAGCCACAAGCTATTATGGGCTCTAGCATAGTTGAGTATGTTACATGACCTCTTTCAGTGGTAGGCTAGCAGATGTAGGGGAAAGTAGGTGTAACTGTCTACCCAGAGTAAAGAGTAAATGCTTCAGAAAGACTGTGTCTCGGTCATCCGTTTCTCAAACACCATGAAGTGCGAGAAATCCAACGGAGGAGATCGAGTCTTGTGGGGAAAAGTGCACAAACCTCTGCAGAGTGTACAAACTAATCATGATTAGCCGTGTCCCCGGTTATGGACATCTTGAGTATCGGGTTCTTGGATCATCATATTGAACCCCATCACTCTAAATTAATTTGTTGGGATTAATGATTACTCTTAATTGGGATTGAGAGGGGGTTTTACCTTCTCAATGTTCAACAACCACCATGATAGTTAAATAAAATATATTCCTTTGTTGTAGGGAAAAATTGGCTTTTCACAAAACAGTATAACCCTAGAGCTTTTCCACCAGCCAAATATGCATGTAGTATTAGCAATTATTCTGTTCATTGCTCTACTGTGTTATATTGCCAGCATATTCCATGTGCTGACCCGTTTCGGGCTGCAACGTATCATGTTGCAGACTTTTCAGACGAAGAGTAAGGTGCGCTAGGTCGTTGTCGTGCACTCAGCTATGCCGTTGGAGTTGATGGACTCACTTTATCTTCCAAGCCTTCCGCTGTTATCTTATTTAGATGGCCTTAAGCCATATTTATTGTAATCAGTTCTCTTTTGAGACATTCGATGTAATAAGTGTGTGATTGCTACTCTGTTATAAATCCCTCAAGTACTGTGTGTGTCAGCATTACCGATCCAGGGATGACACTTGAACACAGAGATTCGATCCATTCGGGTCGGGTCGCTACACATCAGCATTAGAATAGGAGGAGGAAGTAAATGTTTGATCTTTCAGATAGTGGTCGAGCACACATTTATATGGTCTGTAGGATAGGGAAAGATCAGGTAGTGGAAGATATGCATGTAACTAAATCAGAGGAGACCCAAACTTTAAATCCTAATTCAATGGCGCACACACACACATACACATTTTTGTCATGAACAGGATATGGGAAATTAAATCAGATATATTACTAAAGAGTGGCAAAGGATAACCATCTACATTTAAGTGTTTCTTGTTAATTAGGCAATTTAAGAATCAGCCTCCTGTAAGGCAATAAGTACCACTAAGCTACAAAAAGAACAATATTTTCCTTTTTATTAAACCAGAGAAATAGTGGACCAGTTGGCTGGAGATGAAAAGGAGCACGCCAAACTTCTATGTTACAGAACTGGGCGCAGAATGCAGACATTTATTCAATAAATACAGAATCAAGGATACATTGGATTTGAGGCCACAAAGCAAGCCTGAAATAAACATGAAACAAAGACATAATAAACCATAGCATATCTCAACACGGGTATAAATTGCAAGACTCTGGGCACGAAATGAATGCCCAAAACTGGCTTGTCACATGAGAGCAAATAAAACGACATTATTCTGTCCCAACTCCTATTTGTTATCACCTCAAATGCCAAATAAATCACAGCCAAGAAAGAAATCATTAAGTAGCTAGAGAATATACAGAACTCTCTAATATGGCAAAATTAGTGTAATCGGCAAGGTACTGCCACTCTCCAATATGAAAGAAGAATAAATAAATCGTATATGTGCACTACCCTAGTTCTGTTCTCAAGAAATGTTAGTACACATTTTAGTGTAAGAGGAAGGAAAAACTAAATATAGGCTTAAGAAATACTGTTATCTTATCACGGTGTTTGTCTGTAAATGCACCACGTGCACAGCTTCCTGAAGCTTTAAGTTTAAAATGTGGTTCTCAAAAGAATGCTCCAACTATAGGTCCAAAAGCAGATCTCATGCCCAAGCACACTTAGAGCATAAATATGAATTTGGGTTGATTCATTTAAACACAGAATCAGGATAATCCAAAAAGAAGCAGACCGACAACATACTTATATACCTAGATAGACCCATCCTAACCACCCTGCCACTGACTCACTACTCGCCTTTTAGCACCCATATATCAAACAAAAGAATGAAAGCCTCCTCCGCACCTATGTTGTTGCAGAGAATTAAAACAAGCCATTCAACCTATAACTTGCTTGGAGCGAGTCAAAGTGCAACTTACTCTTAACCATATTAAATCAAGGACCAACAACAAACAATAAAACATCAAGAACAACTTATATGCAATAAAGGTATGAGAGAGAAGAAATCTTTACATAAGACGGCTATAAACACCGGAGCATAAATAAGCAACACCTTTAAATACAAATAAAAATGGTTCAGGGTTCAATGCATAGTGGGCTCAGATTCGCCTTTCATCAATCATATAACCTACCCCCATCATCTCTTATCACCAGATTAATCTGTTTAAACAGTGGAACTGCCCTGGTTATCACTCAACAAGAATGACCATCCAAGGACAGAACAATAAGTATCACATGATCAAAAAGGATTCTAGAGACAAGAGGGAGAGGATCCAACTTGATACCCACAGGTGCCTCGATTGCTCAAAGGTACACTTATTTCAGCCACGGTTAATCATCATCGCCCTAGCAAGAATGGCCTCCAATCGGTGGGGCACGGGAATTACGCGTGGTGGCATGAGATCTTTACCACGAGACGGTAACTATTCATTGCTACAGGAGCGATGCCCCAATCCGACGGCCGACATTCTCCCACCGCTCGATCGGACGCCCGGAAATGCATCAAGTAAAACGATACGACGGCCAGAATGCGCTGAGCTCTGAGAGCGCTCGGAGGCTGCTTCAGTTCTTGTTTTTGGATTTGCCTTTGCTCAATCATGACCCTTCCCCTAGTGTCTCCATCACCAGATCAATATGTTCTTACAAGGGTGAAACTGCCCTGGTTATCACTCATGACTCATCAGAAATGATCATCCAAGGATAGAGCCACTAAAATAAGAACATGATCAAAATGGCTCAAAGAAACGAGGGGGGATCCAACTTAATACCCACAAGTGCCTCGATTGCTTGAGAGCATGCTTATATCAGCCATAACCGATCATCATAGCCCTGGCCATGTCCCATACAGTAGCCAACGCAGAGGAGCAGGAGGAAGATGGTGCTCACCGAGGGAGGTTGTAGCCGAGGCAGTACTCAGTGGGTGTCGGGGTTGCGCCTTAACACCGTCCAACTGGCGAGGAACCGCTTCCTACACCGCACGTCTACGCCGCCGTCGGAGTTGCGCCTTGCACCGTCCCACCGACGAGCACAGATTCCACGGGCACCGAAGCAGCCAAGGAGGCAAGGAAGTTATGTATATCACATCCAGGAGCACCACCAGGGGCGGAGATGACTTGGGCAGCGAGCAGGTGGCCCCCGGAGGCTGGAAATGAAATAAATAAATGACTATGCTAGCAATGGCATCCGTCGTCCAGGATCACATAGTAAGCACTTATGCAAAGCAGGCACAGAGCAACATAGAAAAAAAATGAGGCAGCATTTCAGAACTATAATAAAATGGCATTCAGAATCTTTCAATATATAGCTATTTCTTGTTACTTCTACTTCTTGTTTGGCACATCGATTTCAGTTGTATATACCAGAGGCCAATACATTTAAGAAATGAGGAGAAATGAAAGAGACGGTGAGTACTGACGAATATGGCCAATATCTAAAGATACTAATGACAATCACAATTCCCTCTGGAGGTTAACTGATTATCACGAACACATGGGGAAGAAGGTCGCAGCTCACCTATAGCATAGAGCTGGCATAAAAAGAAGTTGGAGCTCATCATTTCCCATTACTCCTGAAAAATTGTAAAGCAAACAAAAATTAATGCTTTGTGACTGACCAGCAAGAATTAGAAAACAAATTCTTATACCCGAAGGTGGTCTGAACCCAATTCTTATACCAAGCAAAGCAACCAAGATGTACTCTTTGAAATGTAGCTATATGAAAGTATCACTTTGACAGCAAAGTACCAGGAAAACAAAAAAGACAAAGAAGGACTGCTTCTTTGGAACCCGCTAGACATGGAAATCTCCCCCACATGATGTGAGCAGCGCCAACAAGCAAATCAACAGCTCACTTGTAGGGCATAGAAGAAACACACAAAAAGAAAAATAGGCCCCACCAGAATCCATAGAAGTGACAAAAAACCATGGTTCCATCTCCTAGTCGACCCAGCTGAGCAAGAACAAAAATACAAGCAAACAGTAATATAATCTTTGATGCTGGGCCTCTACCAACAATAGCGCAAGCAAGCAAATGGCTAGAGAACTGAGAAGAGAAGAAAAGAGATTGACCTGTAGAACAATGACCGACGTAGCAGGACGAATCGACCAGAAGCACGAGCACCCGCAGCGGGCCAACCTGCAAGGAAAAAGAACAAATCAAGGATGAGCTCCACGCAACCATGACTGGGACGGTAAAAAAACAAGTACAGATCAAGGGCTGCAACAACAGATCCGGCGCACCGACAGAAAGAACAGAGGATCTACAAAAAATACGATCCAAAATTAGTTAACAGGAACACTATTTTTTGAATATTTGTTAGTAGCAAACGTGCAATGCACAAAAAAGATCAAATGGTTAAAAGACCTGCCAATCGTTCTGAAATGACATGCCATGAAACTGGAGGTAGCACATGTTTGATCGAGGTTCCCTTATCCTAGTCATGTGAGCTGCGATTATTTTGTCAGGGAGTCATGGCTGTATATAATTTTCACAAGCAGCAACCACTATGTGACAACCTACCTCCAGTGACAAAGCTATAAACTATCTAAGGGACCAAAATGAAGCTTTCAACAGTCTGCACACCAATTTTACCTACTAAAATGTGATGAAGCTCCAAAATTCTACATACCAAGATTTCATTGGACAATCCAGGACTTTGACAAAAGATACAAATTGCATTCAACTCCTCCATTTAAGGCTACCTCAATAATAAACCAATATTTCAGAATAGAATAATCTGAAAATCATATAAAAGAACAATGCAAATCGAATTTGCAACACCTCCTAAAACCGTAAAAGCAATGGTTACTTGCAAGCAATAACCTGGTGACAAGAAAGATGTGCTTGCACTTTAACAACCAAGCAGCTTTTAGTACTCTAGTGAAATAAGTGGCAGACTCTACCTCCAGTTCTCTAGCTTTCAATATTTAAGGAAAAAACAATTCCCATTAATTGTATACCGCATAGCTAAACCCAGTTTATAATACACAAAACAGGGCAAAGCTTTTTCAGAATTCAATTAAAATGAGGCCATATGCATCATGATTAAAGTTGCTCCCTGTGTTGTATATATGGCTGTGGGAATGGGTGGTTACTTCATGTAACAGTTCTCTTAAATCAATATTTTTAGCCGTACCCAGTTGAAGTTCATTAGTATATTCTCCACCAACCAATTTAGCAAACCTATAAGCACGTGCATGAACAACTAAACAATTGATAACCTAAGCCCCCATGTACTAACAGCCAGAACATGCAAACAGAGCGCTCATCTGCACATAATTCAGTGCAAGATCTAGACGAAATCGACGGGGGGTGATGCAAAATTACCTGCACCGCATGAGGTAGGAGGGTCCATCTGCAGGTCCTTGAGCATCCTCTTGGACGGCATGGATCAAACCCTAATCACATAAATAGTGCAGATTCCACCAAGTCACAAAAACAATATAGTGTTCTCATCCGAAATGGGTTTCTTCCTGAGCTGAGAGAGAGAGAGAGAGAGCTGAACCTATAGGATCTCATTGGTCTCTGCATCTGAGGTTGCCTTCTGCAGCCCATGCCTCGCCCTCTGTGGGGTAGCAGTAGAAGGGCTCGAGAACCATCGACGCTCTGAGGGACGGCGGCAGGTGGCGGCTTGGCCTCCATCAGTTTCTAGGGTTAGGAGAGGGGAATGACAGGAGGGGAGGAGGAAGGGTACGATGGGGATGGATGTAGGAGGAAGACGTGAAGGAGGAGGGGGGCTAGCAGGAGTGGATCTTGGACTGCCATGGAACTCGTACCCAATGGAGCAGCAGCGCAACAGCGCAGGGGAAGGGAGGGTGTGTGATGGGAGGAGAGGAGGCAGAGGGGCAGCGCCGAGAGGGGACGGGTGGTGGTGGCGCCAAAGCAGCGGCGCTTCCTGGCGTCGGCCACTGCGACTGGTCGGTGGCGGCGGCGGACGAGGAGGATGGCCGGCAGCGCGAGGGGATGCGGGGAAGAGAGAAGTTTGGAAGGGGAGGGGGCGGTGGCGGCTCTCCCCCGCGTGAACAGGAATAGGGGAGGAAGCCGATTGGGGAGAAACCCTATGGGTGTTGCACTTTTATACAGCGTAGTGAAATTACGAAAATGCCCTCGTCGTGGCACGGGAATTACGCGCGGTGGCACGAGATCTTTACCACGAGATGGTAACTATTCATTGCTACAGGAGCGATGCCCCGATCCAACGGCCGACGTTCTCCCACCGCTCGATCGGACGCCTGGAAATGCATCAAGTAAAACGATCCGACGGCTAGAATGCGCTGAGCTCTGAGAGCAGCTCTAGCCACCTTCCGTTCTTGTTTCTTGATCTACCACCTTCCTCCCATATTAAGTACTATCGCTCAAATGGATGTGTCTATACTATATATCATCAGAAGCAATCCGAGCCATTGATTTGGTTTCTCACATCAATTTTAACTTGGTTTTCTCATGGTGAGCTGGATGGTCAGCTGGCCCGTTTCATGGGTCATTTTTGTCAGTGGTGGGGAGCCATGGACCTGTTTTTTTTTGCGGGGGGCAGAAAATTCTCATTACTCAAGAGGGCCTCTCAGCCATAGCCAAGTTTACAATAAAGTCCGGCCCAGCAGTAAACCAGACTACCGTACGTGGGGTACTACGGCCATACGCGGCCAGCTCATGGCTAACATTGTTCTGCCATGGACCCGGGTTGTTGGTGAGTAGGAAGGTAGGTCTTTTCTACTTGATGGTTTTCTTGTTTCACTAGTAAATTTGTACTGTACATGCAATACATGTTTATATTATGCGGTATATTAATTGCATGCAAATATTAGGTAGGATGTTATTTCTGTGTTGATTATATGATTAGCATTGGAATCGATATTTTGTAGTATAATATTAACTGCATGCTAAAGGTGTTGAGTGTTCGCCACTGAAGCAACCTAGGTCGTTGGATTGATCTGGTTTGATGACCGAGATTTGTTGAATCTACTTCTTTGGGTCTTTTTGTATTGGTATAGATATATAGATATAAATGACACATGTTCTCCACAGCGGCGACGGACAGGGGCCTTCCCCACTGGGCTTGCTCTTTAACGCAGTAGCCGCTTGGATGTTCTGTGAGCAGGATACGAGCTCAGCTCACTTTTTTGTTCTAAGAAGCAAAATATAAAATATGAACATTTTTTTAAACGTGAACAATTTTTAAAACATGAACACTTTGAAAAATGCGAACAATTTTTAGAATTCTAAACTTTTGTGAAAGAAAACACAAAGAACTTTTCTAAAAATACTATACTACATCACCCTTCTTCTTCGGAGAAATCCCAACGCCTATCGGAGAAATCCCAACGCCTATCACAAGTAGCAAATGCCCAGATCCCGCTATTGATCTGTGGCACCCCAGCTCAGAGAGACCGGAACACCCCGTATTCCAGCCCAGAGATCAAGTCTTCTGGAATACGACACTGCTTGGCATAGAACAAATCAGCTCTTATTACAAATGATATGGATACATGGGTTCCAATATAACTGGGAAGTACATCAGCACGACGACACTATGCCTGCTCAGGTTGCTCTTTGCAAGCAGCAGAACAACTCATAGCAGCGGAACAACAACGATGGTGGTGAACTCCACTCCGCAGGGACTCTGGCTGGAACGCGTACCCTAGCTCACAAACTCGGGATCCTCGACAAGCAAGCAATCATGGCATGACCTGCAAACTGGCATGACACGCCAGGTGAGTACTTTGAATGTACTCGCAAGCTCACAGCAACCAAAAGCAATCAAGACAAGCAACAACATGGCATTTACAGGTTAAAGCAATGAAGAACATGTTTCACTAGGACAATATGAGCATGGCATGAACATATGAACATGATGACACTAGCATGCAACATGTTAACAATATTGTGCTCCAACTTACTCTGTTTGGAGGTTACCTCGTAACCACCACCTGTATCACTTACCATCGTGGTCATCACACGATCACCTCAGGATCAAATCAAGCTTGGCATTAACAATACCATAGTAATCATTACATGACCACAAGGAGCTTGATCTTTACCCATGATTATCACATGACACCATAAACATCAACCAACCTCGGTATCCATGATACCACGGTGATTCTCTCATGATCACATAAAGATTAACCAACTTCTTTCCTCACCGAACATGGGTTGTTAATTATTCAGGTTATTATTACTGTCGACCCATAGTGTGACCTACTACGAACTGGACCCATATCCGCGGGCACGGCTATCGATAGATTATACACTCTACAGAGGTTAGTACACTGTACCCACACCACAGAACCCATGGCCTCGTACTCCCATTCGGGTGGACCAACGGTGGTCCGACAAAACCAAACTATTGCATGACACTCTCCCGGCCACTCCGACCAACTCCCCTTTTGGGCTAAGTCATGGGTGGCCCCGATGCCACTCTGGACATCCAACGGCCACCGTCGTGGCAAAACAAAAATGGTCCCAAACGGGGACAAACGGCCTTACAACAACTACATGCACACAAGGCTTATGGCCGCCCACCTGATCAGGGTAGCGCGCGCGCATAACCTTCTCTAGTTGGAGGCACCAGCGAGAGGCACGGCAATAGACCGCATTAGGGCCTTCCCGTACATGCAAGTGTGGTTGCACTGGTCAGCTCGACTCGATGGCACTATGACTCAGCCAATAGGTGTTCAAGTTCAATTAATATCTGGTTAAACTTGAAAAGTAATGAGCTGAGCCATAATAAAATAACATGATGCATATGAACATGATAACAACGTGAACATGGATGTGAAGCATAGCCATATGAATATCAACAGCAAAACATTTCTTCTACTAGATGCAAAAGAACATGGCATAGCGATGATCAAGTATATCACAGGTACTTTCATAGCAGATGATAATAAGGCAGCGAAGAACATTACTACCCGCATGTACTACTACCAAGCATGACATATGAAAATAATACTAGCAAGTAACCATATAACTAACAGGGTGCGTAAGAACATATCATGATGATGAGCATGGATCCACAAGCATGACCGAAACAGCAATAGCAGTAGTAAATGAGCAAAAATTATTTAAATATTTAAGTAGAAAACCATGGCTACTACAAGGCCATCATGCAAGTGGCTGTCGTGGCTTCCTGGGGTTGATGGGTTCTCCGGGGAGAAGTGCGATGAAGTCGCGGAAAGATTCGCCGGAATGTTTCTCTCTCAGAGGGGGCTAGATAAGGGCAAGGGCAAAATGGTCATTTCTAGTATGTAACAACATAGTGAAAATGGTACCAACATATCGGGCTCGACGAGACGAAGACGTGGACTTTGGAATCACCTGATTCGGAGCTACGGTCGCGAAGATACGGACAGTTGAAGTCCAGGGACTAATCTGTAAAAGATTCCTCACAAACAGGCCCCTGGTGGATAAAACAGAAAGCGCCTTCAGCGCGAAATACGCCTCCTGCACTGGAAAGCGCACTCTCAGCCGCAGAGAAAGAAACATACGCTTCCCTTAACCGAAAGCGTATTTTAAAAAATGTGTCTCCACTTACTCAGGCGCGGGCCCGACCTTATTAGGCTGACGGGTGGGTGCCGCCTGGCTCTCTATCTCCTCCTCCCTGTCTTCTTCTATCTCTCGACAGAGAAACAGGGGAGGCGAGGCAGAGGCGAGGCCGGCGTCGGACCGGCGACTCAGGCCGTCTCCAACCGAACTCCGGCCACTGGTGGGTGCGGGAGGCATCGCCGCATTCAACGAGGGGACCAGTTGCGCCGGGGAAGGGACGAAGCGACGACGACGTTGGTGAATAGAGGAGCAGGGCGAGCGGCGGGCGTTCTTGGGGGCGGCGGCCATAGTGGCTCCGGCGAGGAAACGAGAGGGTGGGGAGGGTCACTAGAGCTCAGGGAAGACGCTGGTGAGGTCAGTAGGAAGCGAGGGGGCTCGGCTAGCTCGAAACCAGGAGGAGGCCGAGGCGGCCATGGTGGATGGGGCGCGGTGAGGTGGCTCTGGTGGGCTAGGGAGGCAAGGGAGAGAGCGGTGAGGTGCGGAGGAGCTCGGGCATCCTTCTTATAGGCCCGGGAAGGGCTCAGGAGCTCTCGAGAAGCTGCAGGCTAAGGAACACGGCGATTGCAGGGGCTGCAGGTCATGGGCGAGCTCGATGGGACCAATATTTAATATATTTGCTTTACAACTGCATAATTTGGTCCAGAAACAAGATTATGATGAGGCACCCACATGGAGTGTTGGATTGAACTGAAATTTGGTGTAGAGGAGTCATTTGGGCATATGAACATACTGTAAAAATTTCATACCATTTGGATACACCAAAATGGTACTTCCTTCACAGTGGTCCTCTCAGGACAGAATTTTGGGAAAATTGTAGAGGAAAAATGGCTAGATTAAATGAGCCCAAATTTTGTGGAGAGAGTTTATATAGGTAGGAGCATGCCCTGGTAAATTTTCAGCAATAATGAATCAATATAAAATATAGTTGCTTCACAACCTAAAAATCTGACCATAAACCAAGATTTGATGGTGTGCTCACATAAATAATGTAAACGAGTTGAAACTTGGTGGTGAGTCATGGTTTGGGTATATTAAGGATCTTGCAAAATTTCAACTCATTGTGATATCCTAGCTAGTACTTCCTTCACCAAGGCTTCCATCTGACAGAAACTTTGGAATTTTGCTAAGGAAGATTCACTAGGCAAATTGAGTTTAATTTTGACATGAGACAATTATATGGATAGGAAAGAGAGCCCAAAAAGTTTGGGGGAAAACAAGCAAAGATAAATAGCACTTCCTTCTCAAAAAGCCACTTAGGGCAGAATAGGAAAAGGAATATTTTGAATTATTTTGAACTAGGCAAGGAATAATTTTGACATTTCTTTGAAATATATGTCCCATAGGATTTATGAGAATTTTGTGTGAGTCAATGGCAAAGCAAAAAGGTAGGTTGCTTCACAACGTAGGGCAAATTGGGTTATTCCTTTAATAGAAAAAGGAATCTTCCCAATAAAAAGAATATTGGGATTGGGCTAAGATGAAAATGACATGATCTTGGGATGGAGTTGAGTATGACAAGCCACTTGGGAGCCTAGGAAGACATGATCTTCCCAAGTTTCCAGACCACAAAGCCACAGAAAAAGAAATCAAAGCAATAATCCAAAGAAATCCAAAAGAAAAAGAAAAAGCCAAAATCCAGGGTGTTACAAACCTTCCCCCCTTAAAGAAATCTCGTCCTCGAGATTTGGTTGCTCAGGGAACAAGTGAATATTCTGACTCAAGGAAACCGTTTCCAACTCGGGTTTCTTATATTATGTTCCCACTGGATTTCATGTGACTACCTTGCTCGGGGTGGTTTGCTTCACCGTATCTGCATGTCTTACCTCATATGTTCATGTTCACGCTAGCTCCAATTTCTTTCATATCTGCTGACTTAGCTGAGGCCCTAAAGATTATCATAACTGAAATACATGTCCTTCTCGATAGTGATTCTCGATGGAGGTGTTATTCCAGTATCGAGAATATTCCACAGAGTTGTGAACACATCTTCTCGGGGAACAAGGAATCTCTTCTATCCAGGCATCGGGTTGCTTGAATATATGCATGCCCTCCGGGTTCAAAACAGTGATGTGAATCATACCCATTGTCCTTGACGGATTCTGACTTCTCGCAGGAGTTTCTGAATCATCTTGACTGGCTCCACCATCTTGAGTATCCAATCTGTACCAAAGATTTGGCTGTCGCTTGTCGTGACTGACATAAAAGTGTACCACCTTGTGACGATAACATTCACAGACTTTACTGGCGGTGTTTTGGCAAAAGAATCCTGCCCACGACAGGCTATCCTTTAACCGATTCCCATATGTGAGGGCACATACTTTGAGGCTTGTAGTTTAACATTCGGATTACTCCTTTTGCTGGTATATCCATGTAGATAAGAGACTTGATATGAGGTCCTTACGGATGGAGTAGACCTCATAGGGGTATGTTCCTGGTATTTGATATGGAATAAGACTGTCTTGCGCATCCATGCAACAATCGTCATACCTGCATTGTCGGTCTTGCTCCTTCATGATTATTCCCTTCGTTTGGGTCCTTTGAAAGAACTTGGCCTCATATACTCTTGATTCATTTTGGGTGCAGTCATATGCACTATTTTGGCAATCATCCCTTGGCCTTGTTCATGTCTCGAGTGTCAGGATATTGACCAGGTTCACGTGTGCTTGTACGGAGCTCATTGTTATCGTTGATTATGCAGGACAGTGACAAGGTTAATAATATCAACTTGTCGAGTGTGAGGAGGTTGACCTCGATAACCACTGGCCAAGATGGTTGTTTCAATGTTGTATTTCTTCAAGGCTTGTCGGTTCTTGCATCACCCACTCGCGTTCTTTCCCTTGCATAACCGGTGAGGTTGTCGGATGCTTACCTCAAATTTTTCCTCGTACGAGTGAATTGCATGAACTTGGCAGCATGCTCACCGTATGTAGAAGTAGCTGATTCTCGAGGCGGACCTGTGTTCTGACTGATTCTTGCTTCTGACTCAACTGTTGCAGACCTAATTCTTGGGATGCACTGCCATATGTTGTCAACTCATTGTTTAATATCTTGCATCGGTATCGTAGTGAGGAAGATTGGGCAGCTTGTGTTGAAAACCATCGGGAGTATCGTGCTGAGGAAGACCGAATAGCTTGTACTCGAAGCTTTAGTCAGGTAGCTTGCTGATGAAATCTGGGTACCGTATCTCAGAAGCTTCCCCCCTTAGTGACTTGCTAGGGAAAACTCGATACCTTATGCCAGAAGCTTTTGCGGTAGCTTGCTGGAGAAGACTGAACATCTTGCACGGGAAGTCATTCATACCTTACTGAGGAAGATTGAGGAATCTTGTATTGTAATCTTTCCGGTAGCTTGCGGAGGCAGACTAGGTTGCTCCCACCAGAAACTTCTCTTGGTGATTATGCGGACTAAATGCCATATATATACCATCTCAGTATTCCTGCTGTTGATTTCTTGTATGAAAGAATTTGTTGGACTGTCCTTCTTGCTGAGCACTTTGACTCAAAATGTATAGTTGGCCTTTGACCCAATTTGTCCTACTACTGGTTGCTGTAGTGAAAATGTCTCACTGATGTAGACTTGACGCTGGTAGTCAGATCCGGATATAATTTGTATTCAGACCGGATATCTGCAATACGATGATGTCAGCTAAAAATTGCATTGTATTTAGCGGAGCTCCATGGTATATATATACTTCTCATGGCTTCTTCTGGTCCGGTGTCGGTTGATGAGCAACTTTCTTAAGGGGTAATATATGGTAACACCGAAGATTCAAATAAAGAAGCATAAGAAACGATCGATTGCAACAAAGCACACAGCATACAAGTTACATAACTACTCCACACAGCCACACACAAACATGATACTACAACAGATGCACATGCACTACACGAATGCCTACACCTTGCGCTTGGACAAATGCTCAGGGGCTGATGAAGAAGCTAAAAGAGTAGCGAGTGGAGCAGTTGACTTCAAAACTCCGGTGGAATTAGGGGGAGGGGTCGGTGGAGAAGCCGACTGAGATTGAGTTAGAGTAGCACCAAGCAGTCTCCTGGCTCTGGTGGCGTCTCGGGCTAACTCAGAAATAAGAAGACACTCGGTCATCATGTAACGGGACATGGCGAAGATAGCTGCATCATCCTGGGGATGAATAGAGGGGAACCTGACCCGCTTAGGATTCTCGACGATGGTAGGATAGTACTGATAAGCACGGTTCTCTTGCATCATACTCTCTTGATGACGAAGACCCGTGACTCCTACCATTGCGGCTAGCTGAACTGCACGTTCTGGAGTGGCACCATAACCACCATGGAAACTGTAGGTGCACCTTCCAAGAGGAATTGCGGCTGATAGATGAACATAGCAACATATTCCAGGATTCTTCCTCCAATTTGAAACTGGAAGACTTGATAATTGGGTGGATCTCCATTTGGATAGAGACTACACCACATGTTGCAAAGGAGGGTGGCAAAGCTAAGAGGTGTAGGGGCAGCACTGAATGCAATAGGAACCGCATTGGATTCTCTGGGGATGGCATTGAACTCACTGGGGACAGCAACCATCTATACGCATGGAATAAGCGGTTAGGAATAATGAAATAAAACTATATGCATGCTATGCGAAAACAAATGCAACAACCAAATGCAGCAGTCAAAGACAACAAACAACTAGGCCCTATACTACCATTTTCTAACGTTCGCGCGGACTAGGAAGTTCTACAGCCAGACTTGCTCTGATACCAACGCCTTTGGCACCCGGGTATAGAGAGACCGGAACACCCTGTATTCCAGCCCAGAGATCAAGTCTTCTAGAATACGACACTGCTTGGCATAGAACAAATCAGCTCTTATTACAAATGATATGGATACATGGGTTCCAATATAACTGGGAAGTACATTGGCGCGACGACACTACGCCTGATCAGGTTGCTCTTTGCAAGCAGCAGAACAACTCGTAGCACTGGAATAACTTCTAGCAGCGGAACAACAACGACGATGGTGAACACCACTCCGCAGGGACTCTGGCTAGAACGCGTACCCTAGCTCGCAAACTCGGGATCCTCGACAAGCAAGCAATCATGGCATGACTTGCAAACTGGCATGACACGCCAGGTGAGTACTTTGAATGTACTCGCAAGCTCACAGCAATCAAAAGTAATCAAGACAAGCAACAACATGGCATTTACAGGTTAAAGCAACGAAGAACATGTTTCACTAGGACAATATGAGCATGGCATGAACATGTGAACATGATGACACTAACATGCAACATGTTAACAATATTGTGCACCAACTTACTCTGTTCAGAGGTTACCTCGTAACCACCACTTGTATCACTTACCATCATGGTCATCACACGATCACCTCAGGATCAAATCAAGCATGGTATTAACAATACCATAGTAATCATTACATGACCACAAGGAGCTTGATCTTTACCCATGATTATCACATGACACCATAAACATCAGCCAACCTCGGTATCGACGATACCACGGTGATCCTCTCACGATCACATAAAGATTAACCAACTTCTTTCCTCACCGAACAGGGGTTGTTAATTATTCAGGTTATTATTACTGTTGACCCATAGTGTGACCTACTACGAACTGGGCCCATATCCGCGGGCGCGGCTATCAATAGATTATACACTCTACATAGGTTATTACACTGTACCCACACCACGGAACCCATGGCCTCGTACTCCCATTCGGGTGGACCAACGGCGTTCTGACAAAACCGAACTATTGCATGACACTCTCCCGGCCACTCCAATCAACTCCCCTTTTGGGCTAAGTAATGGGTGGCCCCGATGCCACTCTGGACATCCAACGGCCACCATCATGACAAAACAAAAATGGTCCCAAATGGGGACAAAGGGCCCTACAACAACTACATGCACACAAGGCTTATGGCCGCCCACCTGAACAGGGTAGCGCGCGCATAACCTTCCCTAGTTGGAGGCACCAGTGAGAGGCATGATAATAGACGGCGTTAGGGCCTTCCCATACATGCAAGTGTGGTTGTACTGGTCAGCTCGACTCGATGGCACTATGACTCAGCCAACAGGTGTTCAAGTTCAATTAATATCCGGTTAAACTTGAAAAGTAATGAGCTGAGCCATAATAAAATAAAATGATGCATATGGACATGATAACAACCTGAACATGGATGTGAAGCATAGCCATATGAATATCAACAGCAAAACATTTCTTCTACTAGATGCAAAAGAACATGGCATAGCGATGATCAAGTATATCACAGGTACTTTCATAACATATGATAATAAGGCAGCAAAGAACATTACTATCACCCGCATGTACTACTACCAATCATGACATATGAAAATAATACTAGAAAGTAACCATATAACTAACAGAGTGCGTAAGAACATATCCTGATGATGAGCATGGATCCACAAGCATGACCGAAACAGCAATAGTAGTAGTAAATGAGCAAACATTTATTAAATATTTAAGTAGAAAACCATGGCTACTGCAAGGCCATCATGCAAGTGGCTGTCGTGGCTTACCTGGGGTTGACAGGTTCTTCGGGGAGAAGTGCAATGAAGTCGCGAAAAGATTCTTTGGAACATTTCTCTCTCGGAGGGGGCTAGATATGTAACAACATAGTGAAAATTGTACCAACAGATCGGTCGACGAGACGAAGACGTGGGCTTTGGAATCACCTGATTCGGAGCTACGGTCGCAAAGATACGGACGGTTGAAGTCCAGGGACTAATCTGTAAAAGATTCCTCACAAACAGGCCCCTGGTGGATAAAACAGAAAGCGCCTTCGGGCGAAATACGCCTCCTGCACTGGAAAGCGCACTCTCAGCCGTAGAGAAAGAAACATACGCTTCCCTTAACCGAAAGTGTATTTTCAAAAATGTGTCTCCACTTACTCAGGCGCGGGCCCGGCCTTATTAGGCTGACAGGTGGGTCCCGCTTGGCTCTGTCTCTCCTCCTTTCTGTCTTCTTCTACCTCTCGACAGAGAAACAGGGGAGGCAAGGCAGAGGCGAGGCCAGCGCCGGACCGGTGACTCAGGCCGTCTCCGACCGAACTCCGGCCACCGGCGGGTGCGGGAGGCGTCGCCTCATGCAACCAGGGGACCACTTGCGTCGGGGAAGGGACGAAGCGACGGCAGCGTTGGCGAATAGAGGAGAAGGGCGGGCGGCGACTGTTCTTGGGGGCAGCGGCCATAGTGGCTCCAGCGAGGAAACGAGGGGGTGGGGAGGGTCACTGGAGCTCAGGGAAGACGTTGGTGAGGTCAGTAGCTAGCGAGGGGGCTGGGCTAGCTCGAAACCAGGAGGAGGATGTCAACGATCAATATGGGCGCCAAGATGCAGTTCAAACCAACGCACGACCCAAGAGGCAGCCTCGCGCGCCCGCTCGGCTGGCTGGGCCGGAATGGGCCTAGGTGCTGGTACTTATACTGTAGATGGCAAATAGGAAAGGCTGGCGGCTGGCAAACGGCTAATTTGTAATACGAGTGTAGATGGCATGAGTGAGTGGTTCTTCCTCCTCTCTCCTGATCCCCTTCCCTGTAAGCAAATTCGGCCATGGTGAATGCAATTCGAAATTGAGACCTCACAATCTGGTATCAGAGCCAGCATCACCATGCCTTCCTGAGGGGCTTCTCAGGGGGATGGGATGTTAGGGCTGTTGTAGGTCGGTGAGGCTGGCTCGGTTTAGTCCCACCTCGCTTGCGGGAGGAGGCCATGACCAGCTTATAAGGGAGAGATTCCTTCCTCACTTCAGTCCGGGCTTTTGGGATGGAGTGGGCTCTTTGCTGAATGCTGGCTTGTGTGCGCATAAACGTCCAGAATGTGAGCAGAGTGTGGGCTGGGTCGAGTTGGACACTAACATCTGGTATCAGGCATGTGAAACTTTCTAAATGCTCATTTGCTCAAACTCATATTGGATATCTTGGCCACATCATTAGTGCATAGGGGGTGTCTATAGATCCAATAAAAATTGTAGCAATCCAGGAATGGCCAGTCCCAGTGTTTGCAAAGGAAGTCAGAGGATTTCTAGGACTTGCTGGTTATTATAGAAAATTTATCTCTCAGTATGGGATGCTGAGCAAACCACTCACAAATCTCTTGAAGAAAGGAGTGCCATTTCACTGGTTAACCAATGAACAACAAGCTTTTGACTTGTTGAAAAAGGCCTTAGTTTCAGCCCCTATTTTAGCTCTACCAGATTTCTCAAAGGTTTTCATAATTGAAACTGATGCCTGTGATGTGGGTATAGGAGCTGTCCTTATGCAAGAAGGGCATCCAGTTGCTTATGTCAGTAAAGCTCTTGGGCCCAGAAATCAAACACTATCAGTCTATGAAAAGGAATATCTGGCTAATTTATTAGCAGTTGAACACTGGCGACAGTACTTACAGCTTGCTCCTTTTATAATCAAAATTGACCAGCGTAGTTTGGCTTGCCTCTCTGAACAGAGATTGCACACAAAATGGCAACAGAAAGCACTGACTAAGTTGTTGGGATTGCAGTATACTATTGAGTATAAAAAGGGTGTTGACAACACTGCTGCAGATTCATTGTCCAGGAGACCTCATAATGCTCATGATATACTACCTGAACTGCAACACATATCATCTGTACAGCCTGCTTGGCTTGAGGATATTGTTCAAAGTTACTCAGGTGATCCTTTTGCTTCTGAACTGCTGAAGAAACTGTCAGTAGCCCCTGCATCTGACAACAACTTCTCTCTGAAAGCTGGCATTCTTCGACATGGCAAAAGTGTATGGATTGGGTGTGACCCTGTGTTACACAATAAGGTAGTATCTGCCTTCCATGACAGCCTAGTGGGAGGGCACTCTGGGTTCCCTGTGACTTACAAGCGTGTGACGCAGTTATTCAAATGGAAAGGGATGCGAGGGTTTATCAAAACCTATGTCAAGCAATGTTTGACCTGTCAACAAGCCAAACCCGAGCGTATTCCATATCCAGGTTTGCTCCAACCTCTACCAATACCAAATCTGCCTTGGGAAATGGTCATAATGGATTTTGTTGAAGGTCTCCCTACATCTGGCCGTTACAACTGCTTAATGGTCATCATTGACAAGCTCTCCAAATTTGGTCACTTTGTTCCTCTCCATCACCATTATACTGCTAAGACAGTTGCTGAGGCTTTCCTGAATTCAGTCTATAAGCTCCACGGTATGCCTCTGTCAATTGTGTCTGATCGGGACAAGATCTTTACTAGCAAATTTTGGAAAGAGTTATTCCAGAAATCTGGTGTTCTGTTGCACCTGAGTTCAACTAGACACCCACAATCTGACGGGCAAACTGAGCGTGATAATCAGCAGGTTGAATGCTTCCTGTGCTGTTTTGTCAGTGGCCACCCGTCGCGCTGGGCCAAATGGATTCCCTTGTGTGAGTTCTGGTACAACACGAACTGGCACTCCGCAACAGGGAAAACACCATTTGAGATTATCTATGGGCATAGTCCGCACCATTTTGGTATCTCAGTAGAGGATACAATCCAATCTCTAGACTTGCAACAGTGGCTTGCAGATCGTCAAGTGGTCCTGGATTCAGTCAAGCAGCACTTACTTCGCTCACAGCAACGTATGAAGAGCCAAGCGGAAAAACATCGCACTGATCGTGAGTTTGCAGTTGGGGACCGTGTATTTCTTAAGCTTCAACCATATCTTCAAGCTTCAGTGGCGCCGCATGCTAATCATAAGCTCGCATTTAAATTCTATGGGCCATTTGCTATACTGGAGCGCGTGGGTGAGGTGGCTTACAAACTGGATCTACCACCAAGCAGCAAAGTCCACCCAGTGTTCCATGTGTCATTGCTCAAGAAAGTCCTCATGCCTGACTGCGAGGTACTGTCGCAGCTACCTTCACCTGATGATCAGTTTCGGTGTCCCGAGCAAATCATGTAGCAACGAGTCATCCATCGTGGCTCTGACTTCATAATCCAAGTGCTGGTCAAGTGGAGTGGTGCGCCTGAAGACATGGCTACTTGGGAGGACAAGGTGACGCTACAACAAAAGTTCCCAAGAGCACTGGCTTGGGGGCAAGCCGTTTCTAAGGGAGGAGGGATTGTCAGCGATCAAGATGGGCGCCAAGATGTAGTTCAAACCAACGCATGGCCCAAGAGGCAGCCTCGTGCGCCCACTCGGCTCTCTGGGCCGGAATGGGCCTAGGTGCTGGTACTTATACTGTAGATGGCTAATAGGAAAGGTTGGCGGCTGGCAAACGGCTAGTTTGTAATACGAGTGTAGATGGCGTGAACGAGTGGTTCTTCCTCCTCTCTCCCGATCCCCTTCCCTGTAAGCAAATTTGGCCATGGTGAATGCAATTCGAAATTGAGACCTCACAGAGGACAAGGCGACCATGGAGGATGGGGCGCGGTGAGGTGGCTCTGGTGGGCTAGGAAGGTAGGGGAGAGAGCGGTGAGGTGCGGACGAGCTCGGGCATCCTTCTTATAGGCCCGGGGAGGGCTCAGGAGCTCTCGAGAAGCTGCAGGCTAAGGATCACGGCGATGGCAGGGGATGCAGGTCACGGGCGAGCTCGATGGTGACTCGTCGACGGCGAGATAGGATGGGGCAGAGGCATAGAAGTGATGGCAAGGTCACGAGTGAGCTGTTTGACAAGGTTAGACAGTAGGGGAGGCAGGGGAACGGACGAGAACAGGGATGAGGTTTGCCAGAGCGCGTGGACGTGCATGCCAGGCACGTAGTCACCGCGTGAACAGGCGCACGCGGTGCACTCTGGCTGGCCAGACCATGTCCAGTGTGTTGTCTCTCCAAGCTAGGTTATCTCTGAGGTGATGGCTCAAAGAAAGACACTGTGGTTAGATGGGAAGGGTCCTCTGAAGTTTGCTGTAGCAAACTGTGGCATGAAACTGTGGTGAATAAAGATGGCTAAGTGATAGAACAAGATGTCTTAGAGGTTTAGGGTAGGAAAGACAAGAATCCTGTGAAGTTTGAGGGGATTAGGACCAATATTTAATATAGTTGCTTTACAACTGCATAATTTCATCCAGAAACAAGATTAGGATGAGGCACTCACATGGAGTGTTGTATTGAACTGAAATTTGGTGTAGAGGAGTCATTTGGGAATATGAACATACTGCAAAAATTTCATACCATTTGGATACACCAAAATGGTACTTCCTTCACAGTGGTCCTCTCTGGACAAAATTTTGGGAAAATTGTAGAGGGCAAATGGCTAGATTAAATGAGTCCAAATTTTGTGGAGAGAGTTTATATGGGTAGGATCATGTCCTGGTAAATGTTCAGAAATAATGAAGCAATATAAAATATAGTTGCTTCACAAACCTGAAAATCTGACCAGAAACCAAGATTTGATGGTGTGCTCACATAGATAATGTAAATGAGCTGAAATTTGGTGGAGAGTCATGGTTTGGGTATATTAAGGATCTTGCAAAATTTCAACTCATTGTGATATTCCTAGCTAGTACTTCCTTCACCAAGGCTTCCATCTGACAGAAACTTTGGAAATTTGCTAAGGAAGATTCACTGGGCAAATTGAGTTGAATTTTGACATGAGACAATGATATGGATAGGAAAGAGAGCCCAAAATGTTTTGGGGCAAACAAGCAAAGATAAATAGCACTTCCTTCTCAAAAAGCCACTTAGGGCAAAATAGGAAAAGGAATATTTGTGAATTATTTTTGAACTAGACAAGGAATAATTTTGACATATCTTTGAAAGATATGTCCCATAGGATTTATGAGAATTTTGTGGGAGTCAATGGCAAAGCAGAAAGGTAGGTTGCTTCACAACCTAGGGCAAACTAGGTTATTCCTTTAATAGAAAAAGGAATCTTCCCAATAAAAAGAATATTGGGATTGGGCTAAGATGAAAATGACATGATCTTGGTATGGAGTTGAGTATGACAAGCCACTTGGGAGCCTAGGAAGGTATGATCTTCCCAAGTTTCCAGACCACAAAGCCAGAGAAAAAGAAATCAAAGCAATAATCCAAAGAAATCCAAAAGAAAAAGAAAAAGCCAAAATCCAGGGTGTTACATGATCATTGACCGAAATAGTTCCGGGTCATGTCTTCACTTTACCGAACCTATGGGGTCACATGTTTAAGGGTCATTGATCTGTAGAGTACTTGGAGTGTTAGGAGCTTATGAGAATTGCACCGAAAAGTTTTGTAAGAAAAGAAAATGTTTGAGATAGAGAACCAGAAAGATTTAGGAGAAAACCAAAAAAAGAAAAGTTCTGGGTTACCCTACAAACCTTTTGCAAGACTGTGGAATGTTCTGTAAACCAATATGCCTGCCCAACCTCTATCTTGATTTACCCTCGAGTATTACCCCCTGGTATCTCGGGAATATCGCAGGAACTACATAACCTCTTATGAGTTCTTCACCGAACTACTATTGATCACCAATTTCAATATCCCCGGGTTCTGAGTTGTTGGTCACTCGAGGACACCGGTAAGTGAATTGATTCCGCACTCCGATTTGATAACTCTAAGTAACTTTCATTGCTTACGGGTTTAACAATCCTCCAAGTCATTCCTAGCCCGATCGGCTATATCACTATCGAGTTAATTTTAACTGTGCTACCTGGTCCTTCTTTTTCGAGCACAATTTTCGACGATGAGCAAAGCTTACGTCGTTCGTCTCATCTTGTCATTTCACCTCGAACAATAAGCTTGATTTTGAGCTTGTGTTGTATCCATAGTTCCAATAACCTTTCGCTTCGGCATTCCTTGACTTTCTGCCAACACAGACCTGGTTGTGCTTGGTTATTCCTTACGCTCTGAGATAACCTTGGAATTGTTTCTCGGTATCTCTTGAGATCTTCGAACCCAATCTTTACTTAACACCATATCATGGCTGGCATGAAGCATGTCTGTGGTATTCTGATCATCAACAAGAACATTGGAAGCGCAATGCTGAATTTTCTTGATCAATTATCCAAACACCGTTGTATGGGTAAAACTCATAATTTCCTTGCCCCTTTGTCCAAATGATTTCATACTTGGAGCCTTATCATGTATACCATGCTTTGCCTTCCCTTGCGAAAGATATACTCTTGATACTAGGATATAAACACACTTTCCTTTCTGTTGGTCTGATTAATACACTAATCATAATTTCCTTTCCATTGTTTTGTTTAACCTTTCCAGTAATCTAGCTTATCTAAGCAGAAATAATTCCCTGCTTATAAAACACCCCGGTCTACAATTCGGTCAGTACGACCATGTTACTAATGTTGATGGCATTCCGGTAACCACCGATGGACGAGAACTTTGCCTTATTGGTCCGACTCATTTCACGAGCAGGAAAACGGTTCTCTTCGTCCCTCGCCCTTGGTACTAATGTTGTCGCAGACATAACCGACAGACTATCCTCTAACATACCTTGTCGTCGTGACCAGTAAGATACCACTGTTCTCCCTACTTTTGATCGACACCCCTCCACAGTTCCACAGGATCGGAACCTGACTCTCCTGTACATCCTTGATTCCAAAGTATCTTATGCTCTGGGACTTGTGTGTTGTCACGAGCCACTCTCCGAGAGATAATCTATTCCCGATACTCTGAACCCTCTTCTCACACTCTGTTCAGGTATCGATCGGATGTCCATTCGCTTGAAACTTCTTATTGTACCTTCATACTTTGCACTCGATGTTTCCTAAGTTTCAACTCAAGAGATACCTCTGCCATATTCCCTGAATTGATCATCAGATAATCAACCCTATAAGGGTCAGTTCTTCCGAAGTTATCCTTTACTTCCCCACTTAAATCTCGGGACGAGATTTCTTGTAGTGGAGGAGATTTGTAACATCCCCAGCCTCACACTAAAGTGATCACCTTCTGATAATGCCAAGTCACCTTGTTTAACAGCGCTTGATCATCATCAGTATCATATCTCTTTTCAAATTCCAATTCAAATGGATTTTCAAACTTAAAGTGAAAATAAAAGTTGGTCAAATCCAGGAACTAAAATGTTCCTAATATTGTAAATAATCCAGAGACAATTCTAAAATTATATTCAACATCTACTAAATTAGTTAAGTGACTCTATCATTAAGAAACAGTACCAAACCAGCACCCTTTTAATCCATTTCATTTATTAAAAATTCTTATGAAATCATATTTTGCCCAGACGAATTTCTGGAGGTAGGTAACATTGCACTGTAAATTTTGGACCAAGTCTCATATTTTGTAAAAATATACAAGTAACTAAACATTTGTCAAACAGAAGTAAATAAAAGAAAACAGAAAAGAAAATGCAAAAAGAAAATAAAAACCCTAACAGCTATTGTGAGCTGGGCCTAAGTGCACAGTGGCACGGCCCAGCCCACGTCGTCTCCCTCCTCCCCGTGTCGCCGTCGCCATGGCCACCGCTCGCCGCACCGCTCGCAGCTCGCCACCGTGACGGGGCAGGTGGCTGGGAGGATAAGGGCAAGCCCCCATCCACTCCCCCTGGACGCCGCTCACTTTCCCCCCTCTCCTTCCCTTGCGCGCTCGCTTCCCCTCTTCTTCCCCCTCCATCCCGACTGCCGCCGCCGCCGCGCCCGGCGTCGATCCACGGCCACCGGCGACCATTCGCGTCCCCGCCAAGCCCGACGTCTCAGCCTCGTTCGTCTACACCGACCACAACCCGCCGTTGAGCCCGGGAGGGACTACTCAAACGGAATCGAGCTCGACCTTGACTCCACTGTCACCGACGAACTCCGGCGACCCCGAGCTCCTTTGCGCTCCTAAGCTCCCACGGGCTTTTCGTAGCCACGCGGTGAGCTCCTTCTTCCCTCCATTTCATCTCCCCGCGCCGTAAGCTTTCCCGTAGCGAGCCCGTCATCCTGCCGAACTCCGGTCACCGCGGGACCTCGCCGTCCGGCCGCCTTGGTCACTCACGTGGCCTCGTGCCCGCGCCATTGGATGCGGCGCTTCATGCGCGTCATAATGCGATCAAAAACGCGCGCGTTAGCTCGCCGTAGCCGCCCGCCCGACTCCACCCAAGAGCCACCGCCGCCGACGTCGATGGCGAGCTCCACTCCGGCCACCCCACACCTGGGATCGTCCGAGATCAACGCGGTTTGGACTACACGTTCGAATGCCGCAAGAATCAAGCAAAACGGAGCACCGTAGACGATTCTCGAGCTCGCCGGAGATCGCAGCCGCGTCCGGCGCTTGCCGGAGCAGATTCCAGCGCCGGCGACTGACGTGTCACGTGTGGGGCCCACTCGCAGTCGCTGCCAGTGGGTCCCAGGTCGCGGTTGACCGCGTTGACCACGGTCAACGCAGCTGACGTGGCAAGCACTGCCACTGACGTGTGGGCCCGTTACGGTTAATCAACCTAATTAACTAACTACTAATTAAAACTAAATTAATTATGCTAATGACACACTGACAGCCCGGGCCCACTAGCTAAACCCCTCTGTTAGATTAATTTAAGCACTGATTAACCCCTCTAAGGCTGACATGTGGGTCCCACTGGACCCACATGTCAGGTTTGACCCTGGTCAGCATCCTGTTGACTGCTGACGCAGTGGTGACCTCATGATGATGTCATAATTCCTTTTCTGTTAAATAAAAATAATTCTAGAAAATTATTTAAATCTTTGAAAATTCATAACTTTTAAAACCGTAGCTCAGATCGAAAAACTTAAAACATGAAAGTTGATCAGAACGACGAGACGAATCTAATCGTGTCGTCTGTTTTGATGCCGGAACCCCCTTCGTAGGAGAACCCATAACTTTCCGTCCGATTCCGGTATATGAATAGTGCACAATCACCGGATAATAAATCCCGCGTTAATCCTAAAATAACTAAAATGACTTAGGTGCATCTTTAGGCAACCCTGCACTGCATCCTAGGCATGGCATGCCCTGTATTGCATTGTTTGCTGTGTATTTATATGTTTCTTCCCCCTCTTCTCTCTCGGTAGACCCCGACGTCGACGTAGCTCCCGAGACCGACGCAGCTTCGGAGGTCGACTACGCTCCTGACGATCAGACCCTTGCCGTAGAGCTTCTAGGCAAGCACCCCCCTTTTGAGCACTCCGATATCGCCCACTCTCTTCTCTCTTATGCTTGCATTAGATGTTACTGCTGCTCCTGTTATCCTATTTCTGCTGCATAGCCTGTTTATTGTAACCTGCTATTGTTACCTACTTGCTTATCCTAAACTGTTTAGTATAGGTTGGGTAGAGACCCAGCAGAGACCCCACTTTATCCCGACTACCCCGCTGGATCATTAGAAGACCCGATCAACGGGAACGAAGACCAGGCCCCGGCACCGCACATCACTTTCCCCTTAGTTGCCCGACACTACTGAGTTACTATCGAGTGTCGAGGGTGATACCTTGACAGCACTTCTGATGATAACCTTGTAGGTTAGTTAATCGAACATGGTCAGCGAGGGTGATTCCTCCTACACCTCCCCCGATAACGACACCGTCGCGCAATTCCTCAAGAGTGGACCTCGAGGGTGATTCCTCCTTCGTTCACCATGATGTTTACGTTAGGTGGGAATCCTACGAGGGTGATGCCTCGGATTTCCTCTTGATGTGGTGGCCACACGGATGCCTTTACATTACTGTTGATACTGCTTAAACTAGATAAGGACGGGTCGGCCCTAAGGGGTACCCGTGAGAGTTACTTGTATTGCAGGACTGGAGGGACAGGCGGTACCACCCCGTAGAGGTGGACCTGAGTTCTCGACGGTCTTGCGAGAGTTGGGTGGACCTGGATGGTGCCCGAGCAATGAATACGAGGCGTGGCCGGGCATTCCTAGCCCTTGCCACAAGTCCTCGAGACGGGGCGACGGGGTCACATCTTTCGTGAGTCTCTGCTCGTTACCGCACTACCAACACACTAACGGTTTGGATATTTGATCCAAGGGGCCTCTGGCCTGATAGCACTAACCATCACGTGGGCATAGTATGGGCGTTCTGCGTCATATACATCAGCCGAAGCTTATTTGACGTCAGTAAGGAGCGGCGCACGCCGAGTTGGACTGGGAACGCAACCGCACTTGTATAAGGGGTTGCTAGGTCTGCTCTCGGTGGCCCCGTAACGTGCAGGAGTTCCCGGGGCGATGGCCCAAGACCCCTGGGGGCATAGGTTTAGTCCGGCGTGCTGACCTCTCTTCTAAGCCTAGGCCGGGTTGCGGCGTGTTGCTTAGCCGAGGCCGGGCATGACCCAGTAAAGTGTGCCCGGCCGGAGTTAAGCGAGCATGGTGGGTAAGTTGGTGCACCCCTGCAGGGAAGAAACAATCTATCGATAGCCTGTCCTACGGTAACGGACACTCGGAGTTGTATCCCGATCGGTACAACTAGAACTGGTGACTTGAGATGAAATGGATAGTATGGCTCTGGGATTGCCTTCTCGCAGGGAGTCGAGGAAGAATCTCTGGGCGAGTTTGTTAACATTACTACTACTTTACATTATGTTAATCTGCACTCTTCTAATGCTACAAGACCGATGAAGATGCTTGAAGATGCTAGTCTTCGATAGGACTAGGCTTTCCCCTCTATTCTGGCATTTCTGCAGCCCAGTCCACATATACAGCCCTCCTTTGAAAATATTGCATATGTAGTGTACATCCTTGCTTGCTGAGTACTTCGGATGAGTACTCACGTGTGCTTTGCTTTCTTTTTCTCCCCTTATCCATTTGACGCAACCAGACGACGGAGCCCCGGAGCCAGCTGCCCCCGCTGACGGCTACTACTACTACTACCCTCCCGGCGAGTTCTACTACGAGGAGCCGACCGACGACCAGGAGTAGGTTCGGAGGGTCCTAGGCAGGAGGCCTACGCCTTTCGATCGTAGTATTTTATTTTACCCCGCCTTTCTAAAGGCCTATCCGTAACTCTGTTATATATATACCCAGATATCTAATGCTTCCGCTGACACTTGTATGCCATCGAGCTATGTATTCGAGCCCGCGAGGCCCTGGCTTGTAATATAAAGCTTGTATGACTTTATTTATGTTTTAGAGTTGTGTTGTGATATCTTCAAGTGAGTCCTTAGGCTTGATCGTGTGCATTTGCATGTATGATTAGTGCACGATTAAGCCTGGGTCGTCTCACTGCTCCTCCGCTTTAGTGCTCCGGCGGTGTTTTGTTCTGGACGGCGAAGCTCTGTCGGATTGTTGGCTCCGTACGTGGTCTACATCAATGGTCTACACCAATACATCTTCTGTTGCACTCTTGTTGGTAAAGATCCGATCCAATTACATATGAATCTTCATAGTGATCATGGGAGTTGATTCGGAAGACAGATTTTTTCTACTATGTTTCCCAAAATGCAGATGTACACTCCATACACCCCCTTACTCTGTTGTCAGGATTGTATCCACGACACCAACATTCTTGAGAGAAAGAGTAATCCCGGAAGTGATGCATTGAAGTTTCCCCAATTCTCTTATTACAAAATGCACATTCATAAAAATCTAGGTGCATATATTCTTTTCAAGAGGTTCCTGGTGTTGACTCTGTCATGTAGTAGTAGCAAAAAAAAAGCATTTTATGTCTGGGCCAACTAGCACTTTTCCATGGCCATTTGAACAGGATATGAGCATCTACATCAAATTTTAGGCAATTATACATCTTGATGGAGGAATTACGCATTGGTTTTTCCTTGTCAAATCCATTCGACTTATGCTCGAGGATTACTATACTGCAAAACCAACGCATGAAGATCATTGTTTTTCTCTTGTCATATCCATTTATCTGACATAATTTTTTTGTGCTTTATTTTGTCAAGAAGCTCACATATATTTGTCCCATTTGCCTTGTAACTAGTTCTGATGAAACTCTATCCTTCTCACGTATATGAATTTACAGACTAGATGCGAACTGAGCCTAGCTCAGATAGTTATGTTATTCATGGTGGAACTAACTCACCAGGGTTCAAATCTTAGACTTGGCAATGGTGCTCCTTTTTTGGGATTTATTTTAGGCATTCTGGAGATATTCATTTAGTGGGAGGAGATGTTCCTGTCGACTATGGAGGCACCTGTGGTGACTTCATCAATCTCAAGATATGATGCCGGCTCGGTATCTCGGAGGCACTCATAGGGGTAGGGTGTGCGTGTGTGCGTTTATAGCGGTGAGTGCATGGAGCATCGAGAAGATACATAACACATTGAGCATACATCCGACCTCCACATAATTAGGATGCACATAGCTGACACCAACACACACGAAAACATGCCAGCAACTAGCAAAGTCATTTAAGACCAAAGTTATGTGTAGGCAAGGAAAAAGGGGAAAAGCCCAAAGCGGTCGGATCTGTGATCGGTAAACTACAACAATGACCATATTCGCACCAACTATATCTCATGACACTACATGGACGACGAGATTCTTCAACTGCAATTCCTTCAGGAAGGGAGCGACACTGAAGCGCCACCGTCATTGAATCCAACCACATGGCCAGAATCTAGGTTTTCAACCTGAAGAAATTGTCCGAGCCTATCCGAGCAATGCCTTCAACAATGTAATGATATAAGAAAACATAGTCATTGCGAGGTATAACCACTCGGGTCTGACCTAGGCTTTCGCCCCGGAGCTCGAGACCGGGTGCTCGAGTAGCACCACTATCAAAGTCACTCATGTGTTGGCACCACCACTTTTGCACGATCCCTTTAGCTACATGCGATGCGACCGCCGCCACTGCAACATCATCCCTCTGCGTCAAGCTGTTGTCCATAGTTTGTATCTCACCGCCGAAGTCAACTACCGGATCAGGAGAGATGACCCCTCCCAAGGACCTTTCAATCACCACCGCCGTCGGGAGCCATAGGAAGTTGTCATAGATTGCAGTCACCACCATCCGGCCCATCAAATCTAGATCACCAACATCAAACCATGGACTGTAACGTCGATTGAGACGGAACCACAACATGTGCACCACCACCAACCAAGTTGGAAGCGGCAGGCCATGGCAGCCCCGCAGCCGTCACCCGCACAATGCAGACAAGGGGAGCCACAACCACCGTGGGATCTAGACCTAGCCATTCCCGGCCGGATCCAGCGAATCCACATGCACCGGCCTACATCCAACCTGGACGCAGATTTTTTGAGCACCTGCACCCAGGCCCATCTATCTTAGCTCTCCAATATTGCTTTGAGATCTGTGCAACACAACTAACATTTTACATGTAAATTTCTCTTTTTTGTTTCTCTCATATAGAACATGTTTTGAATCTCAAACTTTGCAGCACAATAAAGCTTCCTAACTAGAACGTGAGATAAAACTTTCATATTTTTTGGTCCAACATAAATACTAAAAATAAGATTTTTTTAACCCAAAAAATCTTAATTCGTATATTTATATTGGACGAAAAAAATCTGAAAGTTTTATCCCAGATTCTAGATAGAAAGCTTTGCTGTGCTGCGGAAGTTTGAAGTTCAAAACATGTTCTATGTGAGAGAAAAAAAAAAAAAAGAAATGTACTCGCACGAATCGCGATGCGGAAAATGGATGGCTAGGATAGACGGGCCTGGGTGCAGGTGCTCTAAAACATATTTTCCCATCCAACCTCGAGCGTCCCTCACATGCAGCCCAACTAATACAGCATGCCGGAGGGACAACACACAACACCAGGAACCCGCATAGGAGTTCCGTCGTTGAGGGTCGCCAGGACGCAGACCAGTGCGTCTCTAGTTGCAGCCGCCGCGCAGCCCGGGTGACCACAGCGGCCGCCGTCGTCGCTGCAAGGCGCCGCCCCGACAATCCTCCTTCGCCTCAACCATGGCCGAGCCCCATCAGCCAAGACACAGGAGTGGGCAGATCAGGTCCCGTCGTCGCCGTCCCCGCACGGGCTCTGACCGGCGGCGGCGAGGAGTGGGCGCAAGAGAGGAGAAGGTTGCGACAGCGGGGTTGGGGAGCCGCCCGAGTAGCTCTATGTTAGAGCGACGTCTATTGATTTCTTACAGTGTACAATAATGACCAAGCGTCTACATCTGTATTGTGTTAAAAAAGAATTTATAGACGAGATGCACTTGAATAAGAAATGCTTTTCATTTTACATTTATTTTCTAGATTGCTCGATCTGGGTGTCGGCTGGTGCCAAAAATATCAAATGAATAATACTACTACTACATTGAAGAGTGTAGTTGGGTGACCACTATACACATATGTACCACCCAAATTTGCATTCATTTTCCTAATAACAAATAATGAAACAACCCATTAAATTTCGACGAAGCTCGATCACAACCATGGCACGCCTTCCCTTTCATCAATTTATTATTGCCAATGCCAGCGTAGAGCAAGCACGAGCCTACTCATAATTCCGTATCACTAATCTTGCTAGGATGCACAGCAAGCACCTCATTGACCACCTTCTCCAGATTTACCCAAGAGGGCCCACCTGGCAGTGCAGCCACGGCAGCCTTCCCCTTCCATTCCATTGCCATTCTCTTCATCTCTTCTCCCTTGTCCCCTCCATCCATCACCTCCCGGATGGCCGCCTCCACCTCGTCCCTCTTGACATCGCCGCCGCCGATCTCCAAGCCGACGCGCCACTCCGAGCAAACGCACCTCGCGTTCGTGTACTGGTCGGCGCCGAAGGGCCAGCACAGCATCGGCACCCCGGCTCCAATGCTCTCCAGGACGGAGTTCCACCCGCAGTGCGTCAGGAACGCGCACGTCGCCTCGTGCCGTAGCACCGCTTCCTGCGGGCACCAGCTCGTCATGTGGCGCCTCGCCTTCGTCTCCTCCAGGAACTCCGGTGGCAGCACGGCCGCAGCAGCGGCGTCGTCGCCGTTGTTCACTTGATCGTTTCTGATCACCCACACGAAGTCCTTTTTGCTGTTCGCCACACCCCACGCGAACTCCACCAGCTGGTCGCTGGTCAGCGTTGCTATGCTCCCGAAGCTCACGTAGAGCACCGAGTTTGGCCGTTTGCCATTCAGCCACTCTAGGCAGGCGTTGTTCTCCCTGGACAGGCTCGATTCCAGCGTGTCGACCGCACTATCACTGCCATTGCCAGCGACTTGATCGAGGAGGAGCGGCATTGGCCCGACGGCGTAGATCGGCGGCAGGATGGTGGACATGGCCGCGATGGCCTCGCGATCGATCTCGTCGAAGGTGTGGAAGATGACGGCGGACGGAGTGGTCCTGTGGCACGCCATTGAGCGCAAGAGCATTTTGAGCATGGCGTCGTCGGGGTCCGTGGTGCGGATTAAGCTCGGGAAGTCTCTGAGGCGGATGTCTTTGGGCATCCCCGGCACCCAGTCCAGGACCGTGTCGTCCAGGTGCCCATTCCTTAGCTGCTCAGCCTCTGTTTCTCAAAGTTAGGCTGTTTTTCACAGCAAAAACAATCGATCGATGTATGTATCATGCATGTACCTTTGAGGGGGACGATGCCCATGTCGACAAGCCGCTGGCACTGCTGGCACGCCATGAAGGCGAACGCGCTGGAGGTCCAGAAGGTGACGCAGGGAAGACCCATCTCCTTGGACGCGTACAGGATGTGCTCGACGTCGGAGATGACGCAGGACGCCGGCGGGAGGAGGCCGGAGACGAGGCTCCTGAAGGGCGGCACCAGGGCCTCCGTGGTGGACAGCAGGGCAGCCATGTCCTGGGACGCGTCCGCCTCGGACGGGGGCAGGCCGTCCGGGACGGCGGCGAAGCGGAACCCGGGGACCCCGTCCAGCGTGCCGGGGCCGCGCGAGCAGAGGAGGCGGCGGCGGTTGTGGTCCGTGTGGACGAAGGTGACCTGGAAGCCATGGCAACGGTGGAGGAGCTTGGCCAGCTGGAGCGCCGGCTTGACGTGGCCCTGCGCCGGGAAAGGGAAGAACACGGCGTGACGCTTCTGCACCGATGCTGCAGCTGCCACGGTCGCCATGGCCGATCAGTATTCAGTACTCCCTCTCCAGACTACAGACGGGAGGTTTTCCCTCTAGATAGCTGCTCTTTATTACGTTGATTGATATTTGGTTTGAGGCAACTGGCGGAGTTCTCATTATTGTAGTATAGGGATGCCTACATTGTAGCTAGGGAGGCTATGTCGCAACAGCGTGCTTGAATTGATGAGTCTGTGAGTTGTATTATCTCTAGAGCTTTGTTTGGGTACATCCCCATCGCCCTCTGAAGAAGAGCGCTCCTCTGGGATCCAAGTTCCTCGTAGTCAACTGCTCTATCTTACGTCTTCCATCATACTGGCCCAGACGTATTTGAAAACAGCACTGTCCTAATCTTAGATGTTTCGAGCTGTCTTTCCTGCAGAGGAAAGGTACGTGTACTGATCTAACACGCTCATAAAGAAGACAGGTGACAGGGTCCTATATGTGATTTGTACCCATCGCTTCTACCCTCTTTTTTTTGGAAAACATTGAAATCAATCGGCTGATTTCCTGACTCGTCAGTCGCGCGGTGTGCCATTGGATCACGCGTGATCAAGCTGTCCAATTTGCCTGGCGCGTTTGTGCTGGAGTACTAGGTGAGCTGGTGGGATCCACCCACGTGGGAAGCAATGTGCCTTTTTTTTAGGAAGCAACGTGCCTTCTTACGTATATATACGTCGGACGAGGCTTCATATTTGCTATGTAAAAATCGGGTTTTGGCAACGGTCTTCTAGGTGACTGTAGCAGTAATTTGGGATAGAAAAATGATGGAAATCAAGATGTTCACCCATACATTTTTTTGAAGGGTGATGTTCACTCATGTTCACTCATACATGATCGACGGAACATGTTTTTTCTTGGGAAAAGGCTTCTCAACCAACTAAAAGTTGATGTGCGTCGACCGTCCGATCAGCCTCTGCCCGTGTGGCGCAACAACTCCCCACCACACATGCATGCTTCTGCAACATGGGTTGTGTTGCAAGACAACCAAGCGCAACATACACTGTGTTGCGAACCAACCAGGTCAAGCAAGAGCGGCGGCGGCTAGATCCGCATCGATGCGGCAACGCAGGTCCCAGTGAGTGAGGACGACGAAATAGTGTCGAAAACATTACACAACATGGGACATGTTGCAAACCCACCGAGCATAGCATGGGTGATGTTGCAAACCCGCCTACCGTTTCCATTGCAAGCGCGACATGATCATGTTGAAAACCTGCCGAGTGCAACATGGACTATGTTGTGAACATACTAAGCATTTGCAATGCGAGTGCAACATGGGTCATGTTTGTAAACCTACCAAGTGCAACATGGATCATGTTGCAAATGGCATGTCGCATTCAACATGGGTCCTATTGCGAACCTACCGATCACAACTTGGGTCATGTTGCAAACCTGTCGAGCGTTCGCAACGAGAGCGCAACATGACTTATCTTGCAATCCAACCGAGCGCAACATGGACTATGTTGTAAACGCACTAAGTGTTTGCAATGTGAGTGCAACATGAGTCATGTTGTAAACCTACCACGTGCAACATGGATGATGTAGCAAATTGTGTGTCGCCTTCAACATGGGTCGTTGTTGCAAACCTACCAAGCGCAACATGGGTCACGTTGCAAACCTACCAAGTGTTTGCAATGCGAGCGCAACATGAGTCAACTTGCAAACCTACTGAGCGCAACATGGACTATGTTGTAAACATACTGAGTGGTACCGCCGTGTTGTGAAACCAAGCAACATTGCGAGGATGATCAATGTCGTTACAAGCTAGACCCTCGGCACTGCAAAGCGTTGCAAGGCCGACCAATTTTTCTTTTTGTTGCTACAAAACCTAGATCGCCATGTTACAACACCATGCGACGCTGCAAGGCCGGCCGACCCTCATGCAAGCTGGACATGCAATGCTATAATGCCAACCAATTTTTTTCTTTTGCAGCAACAAAAGCCAGACAGTCGTGTTGCAACACCACGTGACGCTGCAAGGCCGGCATTGCTGCAAGCCAGATGCTCATTGTAAACCGGACACGCAATGCTGCGAGATCGGACACCTTTCTTTTTTGCTACAAAACTTGGATCATCGTGCTACAAAACCACATGACACTGCAAGACCAAATGGTGATGTTGCAAAGCTAGACGCTCGACATTGCAAGGTGGACATCCAATGTTGCAAGGACGTCCATCATTATTTTTTGTTGACGCAAAATCTGGACCGGGTCGAGGGAACATGCTGCTATTACAAAGGTCGGTCGGCGTGCTGCAAACGGGGGACACACACTGCACAACCGATGACATTGCTACTACAAGTGGATATCCCACTTTGCTGCCGCAAAGCCCATGCTATGCATTAGTCAGTTGATGTTTGGCAAAGATTGGACAGGTCACGAGATGTTGGATTGGTGTGATCGAGCAGCTCAGCATTGTGTCGCGAGGCCCGATGACACTCCTACCAACTGCCACAACATTGGTCATGTTGCAATACAGCCGCAACATCGGTCATGTTATAATTTGCTACACATCATTCATGTTGCAATGTCGGGCCAAATGCCCAACTCCTTAGCCGTGAGGACGTCTCGGGCGATGACCGCAACTTCGATGGTGCGACGGTGGCCTCCAGCCTGCAATAACCATACCTCGTGCGACAGGATGGGTTGCAACATCTTTCTTCTTCCTTGTCGGCTCGCCTCCTCTTGTCTCATATCTGAGATGGGATGATGAAACGAATGGACGAGAGGCTTCTCGACCAGGGAAGGATAAGACACGGTGTAACCCGGGGTGCGACACATAGGATACGTTGCCAACGCAGGAGGCGAAGCTACGCAACGCAAGCCGTGTTAGCTTGTGGCCTCGGGTGGTTGCAGCATGGCCATGTGTGAGAGCAGTCGGTACGTTCACATGTAAGTTTGTTACGATGGCTTGCCTTTATTTTTCGAATGGAATGCGTGGCTTGCTACGCTCAAGGAAAAAAAGGAACGCATGGCTTGCTACGTAATGTGGATACTACTAGTAGTAGCTGACTGGTTGCAAGCCATACGCGGTAACGAGCTTGTTTGTAGGCCCCGTCGCCGACGTGACATCTGATAAAGCTGCCTCGCATCTTCAGCGCTCAACTCTGACAAATCTGAGCGGCTCAACTCACGTAAATCGTGCGGCGGATGTGGCGGCTTATCTTCGGCAGTTATCAACCGACTGATTGGTAGCAGCGGCCTTTTTTTTAGCCGAAATCTACGGTATTTTCATTATATTAAAATATGTACAAACCTAGTCTAATAGGGATCACCCAACACCAGTTCGATCAAACATGGAAATTAAATTACAAGTTTTGCTTTATCCAAGAACTGATCTGTTCTGCCTTTGTGTAAGGGCATATTTTTCCCTATGTGGTTTTGGTGATTGATGACAATGCATTTGCGGACTAATCGTGTGCATTGAGCATTTTAGATATCTCATGACTAGACACAAGTCGATTCGATGCCCCTCGGAGCCTAGTGAAGACGGCGTTTCTCTATGTTTCTTTTCGGTGGATTTGAGTCGTACGAAAGCCGTACTATTAAGAGGGGGTCCGCGTCGGAAAGGTTAGGGTGGAATCAACACGTACACGTCTGTTCCATTGCACCTCCTTTCCTTTGTTCCTTTGGAGCACCGACCGGTTATCCGTGTCTTTGCAAAATGAAGGACTCCAAGTGGTATTGTGCTGTGGCATGCGGTAGTACTGCTCCACGGAGCAGTAGTACCGCAGAGCCTCACGGTAGTACCAGACAGGGACGCGGTAGTACCGCAAAGTCTTGCGGTAGTACCGCTCCTCGGGCGCGGTAGTACCGTGACGTCTGGCCCAGCACAGCTACTCGCGCGGAAGTAGGGGCGGATGTAATTTTTTACATCTGCGCCCTATGCGGTAGTACCGCTCCCTGGATGCGGTAGTACCGTGTCGGATTTTTGCACAGATCAAAACTCAGCGGAAGTAGCCACGGATGTAATTTTATTCGTCCGTGCCTTCCCAGCCAAGTCGAACCCTGCCTTGCGGTAGTACCGCAAGGGCGCGCGGTAGTACCACTCCGGCGGTTCTACCGCTCGTTGCGTCAACGCAACAGGGCTTCGTCTGGCCTCTGCCGTGGGTGCGGTAGTACCGCACAGGCTGGCGGTAGTACCGCAATGCCTTGCGGTAGTACCGCATGTCTGGTGCGGTAGTACCGCATGTCGCGGGCTGGTTAAGTGGGTAACGGTTGGATTTGTCTTCTTACTATATAAGGGGAGTCTTCTTCTCCGAGTCCACTACCTCTACTCCCCTAAGCTCCGTTGTTGCTCTAAGCTCCATTTTCGCCCGATCTCTCTCCCTAGCTAATCAAACTTGTTGAGTTTCTAGGGATTGGTTGAGAAGGCCCCGATCTACACTTCCACCAAGAGAAATTTGATTCCCCCCACTAATCCCTTGCGGATCTTGTTACTCTTGAGTGTTTGAGCACCCTAGATAGTTGAGGTCACCTCGGAGCCATATTCCATTGTGGTGAAGCTCCGTGGTTTCGTTGGGAGCCTCCAATTCGGTTGTGGAGAGAGCCCCAACCTTGTTTGTAAAGGTTCGGTCGCCGCCTTCAAGGGCACCAATAGTGGAATCACGGCATCTCGCATTGTGTGAGGGCGTGAGGAGAATACGGTGGCCCTAGTGGCTTCTTGGGGAGCATTGTGCCTCCACACCGCTCCAACGGAGACGTACTTCCTCTCAAAGGGAAGGAACTTCGGTAACACATCCTCGTCTCCACCGGCTCCACTTTTGGTTATCTCTTACCTTTACTTGTGCAAGCTTCTTTGTGTGTTGTATTCCTTGCTTGCTTGTATGCTTGTTGTTGTTGCATCATATAGGTTGCTCACCTAGTTGCATATCTAGACAACCTACTTTGATGCAAAGTTTAATTTGGTAAAGAAAAGCTAAAAATTGTTAGTTGCCTATTCACCCCCCCTCTAGTCAACTATATCGATCCTTTCAATTGGTATCAGAGCCTCGTCTCTTTATTAAGGACTTTACCGTCTGAAGAGTATGGTTGACACCGTAGACGGTGGGGAGAAGCACCCCGGTGTGAATCCATCCTCATCTATGGCCGATCTGGGATCTTCGGTCTCTCGTGAGGAGTTCAATGTGGCTTTGGACACATTGAAAACCTCCTTGACGACCGAGGTTAAAGGCATGTTTAAGGAGTTTCTTGATGGTCTTAAAGTGTCCACCGAACCCTTGGAAGTGGTTGATCCCGCCAACAAGGTGACGGATGCTAACTCCAAAAAGGGGGAAGCTAGTAGTGAGCATGCTCCTATGCCTAGTGGTAGAAATGGAAGTGGCATCTTTGCCCATGTTGAACCACCTCTTACTTATGGAGGACCAGTTCCCTCCACTCATTTGAATCATGTTGGTCCTCCTCCTAAGATTGTGAAGAATGAGGATTTTGACTCTTGGGTCTATTGCTTTAAACATCATTTAAATCATGTTAATACTAATCTTTGGAGAATCATTGAGCAAGGTTTCTACCCGCATGACTCAAGCAACTTCACCCCTAGAGAAGCCACGGATAATCAATTCAACGAGTCCGCCCTCTTCATCATCCAAGATACAATTCCCTCCGAAGATATTGCGCATCTCCGACCCTTCACCGTGGCCAAGGAAGCATGGCAACATGTTATTTCCATTTACAAGGGAAGCGCAAGCATTCAAAGCTCCAACTATGAAGTGGTGCAAGATGAAGCCGATGAGTTTGCGATGAAGGAAGATGAAGAACCTCGTGAGCTCTACCGGAGGTTAACCACTCTCGCGGTCTCACTCCGAGATCATGGGAGCAAGGATACGGATGACAATTGGATCAAGCGCAAGTTCCTCAAGGCCATGATGCCCTACCAGAAGGCCATGTCCTCCGTCATCCGTCAAAGGCCGGACTTTCACACCTTGTCCTCTAGTGAAGTGTTGGATGAGTTTGTTGCCATGAGGATCTTGGACAAAACCGCCGACAATGCGGTGTTGCGGTCTCAATGATCAAAGAAGACCAACCTTGCTTTGAAGGCCAAGGCTAGTGTGGAAGAAGAGGAAGAAGAGGAGAGTAACCCCGAAGATACCAAGTACGCATATCATGAGCACATGGCTCTCGCTTCACGGCAATTTTGGAGCAAGAAGAATTCAAGGCCCAATTTCAACAAGAACAACTCAAGTGGCACCAAGGGCAAGCAACGCGTGAGGACATGCTATAATTGTGGCAATGTGAGCCACTTTGTTGCGGAGTGCCCATATGAGAAGAGGGAAGACAATGGTGGCAAGCTTATCCGAAAAGACAAGGCCAAGTCCTTCCCCAACAAGAACAACTTTGCCAAGAAGACTCCTCCCAAGGGGTTGGTGGCACAAGAAGAGTACAATGAGGATGATGACGGTGATACGGTTGCCATGGCCTCCGTTGCCATTGCAACAACTCCACGGGTGTCCCTCTTCGATTCACCCAACGAGAACACCACCGCCAAGTGCCTCATGGCTAAAGCCACCAACAAGGTAACCCCCAACATCAAAACGACCATCGTTACTAATCCTTTCTTGACGGATTGCATTGATGAAAGTGAGGGGACGAAGGAGGAGGAAAATGAATTTGAGTCTTTTATGAGTAAGCTCAAGGGTAAATCCAAGAAGCACTTTGTTGCTCTCTTGGAACAACTTGGTGAAGCCAATGACATGATCGAGGCTCACGAAGAAACCATCTCTAAGATGGAAGGACATAGTCGTGACTATGCCGATGAGATATCGGATCTCTCTAATGCGCTTGAGGAAGAGCGTGGTCATTGTTTGGCTCTTGAGGAGTCACACAACGATGATCATGCTAAATTAAAGAAAGATCTTGATCATGCTCTTGTTGTATGTCGTGTGCTCAATTCCAAGAAGGCTAAACTTGGGGTTGACCATGCTAGACTCAAGGAGGAGTTTGATGTACTTGACAAGGCTCACAAGGCCTTGAAGGGTGCTCATGCTAGCCTCAAAGAGTCTCATGATCAACTCCAAGTGAAGCTAACCAAGGAGAAAGCCACATTTCCTCATATGGTTCTAATTGATAATGCAAATGCTACTAACCCGTGTTGTGAGCATGTGCATCTTGTGGAGGATAATGCAAAGTTGAAGGAGCAACTTGCGAAAGGCCTTGTGTCTTGCATACAAGGTGAGAAGAACCTCAACGAACTTTTGAGCAATCAAAAGGAAGTGGTGGGCAAGGAGGGAATTGGGTTTGCACCCAAGTCCAAGAACAAGAAGAAGAATGACAAGGCCAAACGACCTCCACCTCTCAAGCAAACTTTTGTGAAGAAGGGAGAGGGTGCTCCTAAGGAGAAGAAGAACAATGTGAAGGGTGGTGGTGTCAAGAAGGGCAATGCCACCCCTTCCAACAAAGCCGGCGACTTTAACCCTTCCTATGTGTTATGCCGTGCTAGTGATGGGCATGTTTATGCTAAATTTGTTGGTTCTCCTTATGAGTACATTGAATGGTCTATTTGGGTTCCTAAGACCCTTGTTGCTAACATCAAAGGACCCATTACAAAATGGGTACCTAAAACCAAGCATTGATCTCTTGTAGGTGTTTGCTTCCGGTGGGGGATCATGGTTGCTCGATAGTGGAGCCACAAATCATATGACCGGAAGCAAGGACTTGGTGGTGGACGTGCACAAGATTTCATCTATGCCCACCAATGTCGAGTGGGGTGATGCCTCGTCTTCTAAGGTATTGGGTCTTGGCAAGGTTGTCATTTCTCATGATCTCACGATCGAGAAAGTCATGCTTGTTGAGTCCCTTGCATACAATTTACTTTCCGTTCATCAACTTGCACTCATGGGCTTTGCCACTTTCTTTGATATTGATACCGTGGCCCTCTTGTGGAGCAAGACTCTTAAAGTAGCCTTTGTTGGGCATGTCGAGAACGGTCTTTATGTGATTAACTTTTCAGAGCGACCCACTAAGACCGCGATATGCCTAATGGCTAAAGTTGACGTGGGTTGGCTTTGGCATCGCTGTTTAGCCCATGTCAATATGAGATCTTTGCAAAGTCTTCTCAAGGGGGACCATGTCCGTGGACTAACAAATGTTAGTTTTGCCAAAGATCGTGCTTGCAGTGCTTGTATCGAAGGAAAGCTACATGAGAAGGCTCACCCTCCCACGACTATCATCTACTCGAAGAGGCCCTTGGAGCTCCTTCACTTGGATCTCTTTGGACCTCCATCCTTTGATAGTCTTGGGGTTAGAAAGTATTGCTTGGTGATTGTGGATGATTATTCAAGATACACTTGGGTATATTTCTTCAAGAGGAAGAGCGAGACCCAACAAACCGTCATCGACTTTGCAAATGAAGCTCAACGCCAACACAATGCAAAGATCTTGACGATAAGAAGTGACAACGGCACCGAGTTCAAGAACTACACCTTGGATGAGTTTCTTAGTGATGAGGGGATCAAGCATCAATATTCCGCTCCTTACACCCCTCAACAAAATGGTGTAGCGGAGAGGAAGAACCAGACGTTGATGGATGCGGCAAGGACCATGATGGCGGAGTTCAAGTCTCCGTACAACTTTTGGGCCGAAGCCATCAACACCGCTTGTCATGCATCCAATCGGCTCTATCTCCGCAAAGGCTTGAACAAGACTCCATATGAGATACTCACCGGTAACAAGCCTAACCTCAAGTACTTCCGGGTGTTCGGGTGTAAGTGTCTCATTCTCAAGAAAGGTGTTCGTTTGTCTAAATTTGAGGCTAGAGCTCATGAGGGCATATTTGTTGGTTATGCTACAAACTCTCATGCTTACCGTGTCCTCAACAAGTCCACCGGACTCATTGAGGAGACGTGTAACGTGGAGTTTGATAAGAATAACGGCTCCCAAGTGGAGCAAAGTGGTACTTGTGATGTAGGTGATGAAATTCCTCCCCAAGCCATAAGAAGAATGGGTGTTGGTCACATCCTACCCATTGAGGAACCCCTTGTGGACGAAGGAGAAGGACAATGTTCCACTCAAGTGGAACCATCACCAACCCAAGACCCACATGCTTCCGAAGAACAAAGTGAAGGCCCTCAACCAAATGAACAAGATCAAGGGCAAGATCAACCTCAAAATGGTGGTGAACCACCAAATCATGCCCAAGGTCAAGTTTTTACCACTGAGCAAGTTCAAGATCAAGAGCAAGCTCAAGATCGAGATCAAGCTCATATCGACGCTCACAATGATCAAATTACCGCTCCTCAACTCTCTCTCGAGGAGGAATTGGAGCGTCGTGCCGCTAAGATTGCATCCAAGCTCACTACCAAAGATCATCTTATGAAGAATGTGCTTGGAAGCTTGAGAAAGGGGGTAAGCACTCGTAGATAATTAGCAAACTATTGTGAACATCACGCGTTTGTTTCTTGTGTTGAACCCCAAAAGGTCTATGAGGCGCTCGAGGATCCGGATTGGCTCAATGCCATGCATGAAGAACTCAACAACTTCGAGCAAAACAAGGTGTGGAGATTGGTGCCAAGGCCAACGGGGAACCATAATGTCATTGGAACCAAGTGGATATTCAAGAACAAGCAAGATGCTCATGGAATTATCATTCGCAACATGGCTCGTTTGGTGGCACAAGGCTACTCCCAAGTCGAGGGTATCGACTACGGTGAAACCTTTGCTCCCGTTGCTCGCCTTGAATCTATTTATTTATTGATTGCTTATGCTTCTCATCATAACTTCAAGTTGCAACAAATGGATGTGAAGAGTGCTTTTCTTAATGGTCCTATTAATGAGTTGGTGTATGTCAAACAACCCCCGGGGTTCGAGGATCCCTATTTCCCCGATCATGTGTACCAACTCGATAAGGCACTCTATGGCCTGAAACAAGCCCCACGTGCGTGGTATGAGCACCTTACCGAGTTGTTGCAAGATCGTGGGTTTGAAATTGGGAAAATCGACCCCACTCTTTTTACTAAGAAGGTCAAAGGGGAGTTGTTTGTATGCCAACTATATGTTGATGATATTATCTTTGGTTCCCCTAACAAAGCTTTCAATGAGGAATTTGCCGCTCTCATGACCTCAAAGTTCAAGATGTCCATGATGGGAGAGTTGAAGTTCTTTCTCGGGTTCGAAATCAAGCAAAGAAGAGAAGGAACCTTCATCAACCAAGCCAAATGCACTCAAGACATGCTCAAGAGATTCAAGCTCAGCGATGTCAAGCCGGCTTCCACTCCAATGCCCGTCAAATGCCAACTTGACATAGATCCCAATGGTAAAGCGGTGGATCAAAAGGTATATCGTTCCATGATTGGCTCCTTGCTTTACCTTTATGCATCTAGACCGGATATCATGTTGATTGTGGGAATTTGTGCACGGTTTCAAGCCGCACCTAAGGAAAGCCACTATGTGGCGGTCAAGCGAATCTTTCGATATTTGGCTCATACCCCAAACTTTGGCCTATGGTACCCAAGAGGAGCAAACTTCAACCTTGTGGGCTTTTCGGACTCGGATTGGGCGGGAGACAAAGTGGATAGGAAGTCAACTTCCGGAGGGTGCCAATTTCTTGGTTGCTCTTTGGTGAGTTGGTCTTCTAAAAAGCAAAGTTGTGTGTCTCTCTCATCCACCGAAGCGGAGTATGTGGCCGCCGATAGTTGTTGTGCTCAACTTCTTTGGATGAGGCAAACTTTAAAGGATTACGGTGTCACTTGTGATGAAGTGCCTCTTTGGTGTGACAATGAAAGTGCCATCAAGATCTCTCTCAACCTGGTGCAACACTTCAAGACGAAGCATATTGAGATTCGGTATCACTTCATCCGGGATCACATTAGGCGAGGGGCGATCCAGCTCAAATATGTCAACACTCATGATAACCTTGCAGATATTTTCACAAAGCCCTTGGATGAAGCAAGATTTTGCGAGTTAAGGCATGAGCTAAATATCATTGATTCAAGCAATGTGGCTTGAACCCGTGCACACCCCACCATACTCATCTTGATAACTTGTTTAGGTGTAGGCATGGACATAGGGGGAGTGTTGTTCTCTCAATGAACTCTCCCTCCCCCATTATGCATAAATTGATCAACTCTTTCACATTAACCATTCTTGATGGTACTTGTGCTTCAAAGACGAGTTTTGGTCATGAGCCCAAGGATAATTCTTCGTGGTGCCATACCATTTGACTCAAACATAGGTGGCTTCGGCCACCGCCCTCTCCTCTAGAGAGGTTTTGGATTGTGCTTGTTCCTTGTTGTCTTTTGCCTTCTTGTTGAGCTGTGGTTGTGCTTGGTTTGCCTTGTGTGTGTGCCCGTTTGCATGTCCGGTCACTTGAAGGTTGCTTTGCAAAGACCGTGTTTCTCTGTTTTGTCAAAATGTGCACCTTCTTGGGTTTAAGGTACTACCGTGGCAAGCCACGGTACTACCGCAGGAGATGGGCCGCTCTGTGTTCGCACAGGAGCATCCGCGGCACGGTACTATCGCTTCCATCGCGACAGTAATTTTTTACTACCGCTGGAAGAGCGGTACTACCGCCATGTGTGCGGTACTTCCGCCCGGGCGGTACTACCGCGATGACCCGCGGTACTACCACGCCGTCGCGAGCGGGTGGGGGTCAAGAGCGGGCAGGGGGAGTTCCAACTCCCCCATACCCAACCTCGTCTCGTCTCTCTCTCTCTCTCCTGCCCAAGAACGGTGCCGGAGGACCTCGCCGAATCTCCATCTCCGGCCGCTCTCCTCGCATTCCGACCGGTGGGATCGATCCCCACCTCGCCCTCTTGCCATGGAACAAGGTTTCTCCCCAAATCCCTCTCTTTTTGCCTCGTAGTTTTGCTTTTAGGTTTTGGGGAGATGCATGTTGTTCTTGAGATTTGTGGCCAAATCTTTGCAAGAGGAGGATGTAGGAGAGTAGTAGTGCAGTAGAGATGCTATTTGGTATGTTGCCACATGGTAATTTTGATCAACCGTAGTACCGATCCAATGTTGTGGATGTGCCTAGATCCGTTCTGTGCTGCTTTGTATCCATGCGGTACTACCGCGCATTCCGTGCGGTACTACCGCTCTGGCTGCATCCGCCTCGTGCAGTACTACCGTTCCTCTGGAGCGGTACTACCGCTCGTAGCGCGGAAGTAAAATTTTACTTCCGCTCTAGGCGCGGTACTACCGTGCCATCCCGGCGCAGTATTACCGCGGCTAGAGCGGATGTAAATGTTTATTTCCGCTTAGTGGTGAGGTACTACTGTTGACATCTAAACTACCTTGGTGCGACTACCCAATCTTATTTCTACGTGTTTCGTTTGTTTCGGCTTTGGTCTTTGCATTGATCCTTCTTGTCCTTCTCGTGTGTTTGTGTTTTGTGTCATAGGTGGTGGCTCCAATGTCCGTCGCTAGAATCCCAGCCGCGACACAAGCTCCAAGCGGCTTCGCAACCAAGAAGCACCCGAGGGCTCCACCCCCCAACGCAACGTCAAGTCCACAGCTAGCAAGTTTAAGGAGCCAAATATGGGCATGGATGAGATGCATCTAGCCGAGTTCATCACTCGAAGGAGGCTCAACCCCTATGTGAAGCCTCGTGAGACTGTTAAAGGGAATGAGTTGTTCTGGACCAAGCAGCAGAATCTCATTTACATCGATGTCAACAAGTCCAAGAACAACATTTATGTTCCTATGCAGTGGATTGATATGACTCATCTGAGGAAGGACCGGGCATACTTTGGTGAGGCCTTGGACTTGGTGGAGCAGTTTGGCATTGAAGACTTCATCACTTTCCACATGGACTTTGACCCGGAGCTCGTGGCACAGTTCTTTGCTTCCGTCCACTTCCACACGGATGGGGAGCGGACTATGACTTGGATGACTAATGGGAGGAGGATGTCTGCTACTTGGAAGGAATTCATGGAGATGCTGCATGTCCTTGATGAGGGGCTCGATGTGCCCGTTGGTGTCCGTCCACACGCCAATCCTGAGTCCGCCAACAAGAACAAGCTTCAACCGTTCCTTGTGGAGAAGAAGTTGGCAAATGGCTCGCAGTCATGGGTGCTCAATCCCTTCCTGGACGTCATGCATCGGATCTTCCGCAACACGCTCTTTCCACGCGTTGGCGACAAGGATAAGGTGCATGCTTATCTCGTGGATATGATGCTTCTTTGTGAGGAGGCGCGCCGTCAAATTACCCAGCCACTGGACATCTCTCATATCATGTGGGTTGAGCTTCGGTTTGTGGTCTACAATCGCAAGGTGCCCATCTATGGCCCATATCTGCACCTCTTGATCTCGAGGACGTGGGAGAAGCTCTTTCCGACTGAAGACTTCTCTGCTCCCAACTGGGTTCGCCATGAGCCTATCAAGCTGCGCCAGAAGAACAAGTGGGCCAATACCACTACCAGGGCTGAGGCTGAGGCTGCTAGGATGGATGTTGATGAGGATGAGGCTGAGGAGGAGGAGGCTGAGGATAGCTCTGCTGGGTATGCTCCTCCATCTACTGAGCCCTCTTGGGCTAAGAGGCTGAAGGCAAAAATGAAGGCTCTGTTCTACATGCAGGCCAAGAGGCAGTACAAGACCCATGTTGCTCAGAAGGAGAGTCGCCAGCGCGACAAGAGGATCTTGAGGACGTTCGGCGAGCATGTGTCGAGCGGGTCAGAGAAGAACATCACTCCTGAGGCTGACTGGATGGCGAAGCAAGGCTATCAGTGGACTGAGTCAGAGGAGGAGTCCCCTCCCGCTGCCGAGACCGATGAGGAGATTGTTGGGTGATCACTGCTGAGGGAGCTATCACCAGTGTCGTAGGTGTCCTCTCTGCCTTTTTGGTGTCTCGATGCCAAAGGGGGAGAGAGTGTAGGATTTGCGAGTCTTTCATCTTGTGTCGTTTTGCTTTCGTTAATCTCTCGTTTAGCTTTGGTTTGTGGTTGTGTTTGTGTGAGTCCAGGAGTCTTTCATATGGTGTGAGACATATGCACTCAAGCATATCTTATCTTATTGTCTAGTATGTTTAGTAGCTTGTGAGCTTGTGCTATCATGTGCCCTTTACCTCTTGCTCTCGCACTCTACCTTGCATCCATGCTTAGTGTAGTTTATTTTGTTGTAAGGACTGCCTTGTCTATAAAATATAGGGGGAGTGTTGATCCTAGTATGTGTGCCATGCAGTCCAAAGCATATCGATAGAGTGCACACATCTAGGGGGAGCCTGTCTATATTTTATAGATGTTGAGTTTGCTTATGTTCATTTTATATCCTTATGTGCAAATCCGTATTGTCATCAATCCACCAAAAAGGGGGAGATTGTAAGGGCATATTTTTCCCTATGTGGTTTTGGTGATTGATGACAATGCATTTGCGGACTAATCGTGTGCATTGAGCATTTCAGATATCTCATGTCTAGACATAAGTCGATTCGGTGCCCCTCGGAGCCTAGTGAAGATGGCATTTCTCTATGTTTCTTTTCGGTGGATTTGAGTCGTAGGAAAGCCGTACTATTAAGAGGGGGTCCGCGTCGGAAAGGTTAGGGTGGAATCAATACGTACACGCCTGTTCCTTTGCACCTCCTTTCCTTTGTTCCTTTGGGGCACCGACCGGTTATCCGTGTCTTTGCAAAATGAAGGACTCCAAGTGGTATTGTGCTGTGGCATGCGGTAGTACTGCTCCACGGAGCAGTAGTACCGCAGAGCCTCACGGTAGTACCGGACAGGGACGCGGTAGTACCGCAAAGTCTTGCGGTAGTACCGCTCCTCGAGCGCGGTAGTACCGTGACGTCTGGCCCAGCACAGCTACTCGCGTGGAAGTAGGGGCGGATGTAATTTTTTACATCCGCGCCCTATGCGGTAGTACTGCTCCCTGGATGCGGTAGTACCGTGTCGGATTTTTGCACAAATCAAAACTCAGTGGAAGTAGCCACGGATGTAATTTTATTCGTCCGTGCCTTCCCAGCCTAGTCGAACCCTGCCTTGCGGTACTACCGCAAGGGCGCGCGGTAGTACCGCTCCGGCGGTTCTACTGCTCGTTGCGTCAACGCAACAGTGCTTCGTCTGGCCTCTGCCGTAGGTGCGGTAGTACCGCACAGGCTGGCGGTAGTACCGCAATGCCTTGCGGTAGTACCGCATGTCTGGTGCGGTAGTACCGCATGTCGCGGGCTGGTTAAGTGGGTAACGGTTGGATTTGTCTTCTTACTATATAAGGGGAGTCTTCTTCTCCGAGTCCACTACCTCTACTCCCCTAAGCTCCGTTGTTGCTCTAAGCTCCATTTTCGCCCGATCTCTCTCCCTAGCCAATCAAACTTGTTGATTTTCTAGGGATTGGTTAAGAAGGCCCCGATCTACACTTCCACCAAGAGAAATTTGATTCCCCCCACTAATCCCTTGTGGATCTTGTTACTCTTGGGTGTTTGAGCACCCTAGACAGTTGAGGTCACCTTGGAGCCATATTCCATTGTGGTGAAGCTCCGTGGTTTCATTGGGAGCCTCCAATTCGGTTGTGGAGAGAGCCCCAACCTTGTTTGTAAAGGTTCGGTCGCCGCCTTCAAGGGCACCAATAGTGGAATCACGGCATCTCGCATTGTGTGAGGGCATGAGGAGAATACGGTGGCCCTAGTGGCTTCTTGGGGAGCATTGTGCCTCCACACCGCTCCAACGGAGACGTACTTCCTCTCAAAGGGAAGGAACTTCGGTAACACATCCTCGTCTCCACCGGCTCCACTTTTGGTTATCTCTTACCTTTACTTGTGCAAGCTTCTTTGTGTGTTGTATTCCTTGCTTGCTTGTATTCTTGTTGTTGTTGCATCATATAGGTTGCTCACCTAGTTGCATATCTAGACAACCTACTTTGATGCAAAGTTTAATTTGGTAAAGAAAAGCTAAAAATTGTTAGTTGCCTATTCACTGCCCCCCCTCTAGTCAACTATATCGATCCTTTCACTTTGCTTGCTTTGCTCTAATCCTGGTAGTTTGGAGTCCTACCTTGAGGTAGTATTTCCATGAGTCCGGATGAGGTGGTGCTCTCCTCAAGTTTTTGTCATTTCTTATCATCCATGTGCTCCAACATCCCATGACAATAATCTCCATCGCAATGCTTGGTGGTAACCTGTCTTTGAAGAGGTGCACTTCATCAAAAGTGGAGATGCCTTTGTTTCTGTTAGGGGTGATCAAGCTCCAGCATGACCAAGTGAATTGGCAGTTCTAGAAAAGGTGTGATATGGTTTCCTCTATTGCATCAGCACATAGCACACAGTTGTAATCTTCTAGATGCATATTTCTTCGTTTAATCATATTCCTTCTAGTAATTCTGTCATGCACGAGGAGCCAGAAGAAGATTTTGTGCCTGAGACGGCAGGCAGATTTCCAAACCATCATGAAGATGTTGTGTGCTGTGCTCTCACCCATCATTATCTTGTAGAGTTTCATGGATGAGAACTTTTGAGAAGCCGTGGTTAAGGACCAGACATCTTGGACAGTAGAGCCTATTCTGCTGGAAACAAGCTCTTGGAGAGTATTGAATTGATTATAGGCTTCCAGGGAAAGTGGTATGTGGAAATGTTGGCTGAAGTCTGCTTGTTGTTGAACTTTAAGGAGTCTGACCTCATTGTTGATTGCAAAAGAATGAAGCTCTGGGTATTTCTCATTCAGTGGAATATCTTGCCATCTGTCCCTCCAGAAATTAACAGTGTCACCCTTTCCTGCTCTACAAACAACCATTTGTTTAAAAGATTGAAGCAGCTTTAAAATTGTCCTCCACCAAAAAGAACCAACCATCTTGTCTCCTGGAATACTGTCTTGATAGTATGCTTCCCAAATAATGTTCACCCAGGGTATGTCTGCTCTGTTTAGTGTAACACCCTTGTGTAATAGCCACTGTGATCATCTGCTAATAATGCCAAGTCATTCTCATTTGCAATGCCTAGTCATAGTTGTTAATCAAAACAATTCAAATACTTCTCTGAAAATCAACTCAAATTCAAAATGCAAAATAAAGTTGCCCAAATCCTGTTGGAAAAATGTTCACCTTATAGCAAATAATCTAAAACTATTTGCTGTTAAGGAACACAACATCATCATCAATCCTAAATGGGCTAAAGTATTTTAGCAGAGCCAAAACAGCAATGAAAATGCTATTTCCATTTTTAGAAAATCCCAAAAGAATTCCAAAAATGCCCAAACTTTTTGTGGCAGTGCCAACCATTGCCTAGTAATTGATTTGGCAAGTCACATATTTTACAAAAGACAAATGGACTTAAAAATAAAATGTAACAGAAAAGAATAAAAGAAAACAGAAAATAAAAGGAAAAGAGGCACTGTGCACTGGGCCTAAGTGCACAGTGCCCCGAGTCCAGCCCACCGGCTCATCTCCCTCTCTCTCCTTCATCGTGTTGCCACCGCCGTGGCTGCGCGCGTGCGAGCTGGTCGTTCGTCGACACAGCGGCAGCCACCGAGGAGATAAGGGCGAGCCCATGCACTCCCCCTGGTCCTCCTCCACCATTTCCCCCTCTTTCCCCGCTCGTTCCTCTCCTCTCTTCCTCAGATTCACCAGCGCCCGAGCGCCACCGTCGCCACGCCTCTCCACCGTTGTGGCCAGCGGCCTCTTCGCTCCGACTGCTCGTGCCTGGGAGGACCGCCATGGACCTACACATCTTCTGGAGCAGCTGGAGGGAGCCGGGGAGCTCTGCATTGCCCGCACGCGTCGGCTTCTTCCTCGGGTCGCCGGCGATCCCCTTCTTCCCCGACGACGTGCTGCTGCTACTAAACCATCACGGGCCTACGTGTGGGCCGCGCGGTGAGCTCCTCTGCCTCCTGCTACTTCCCATTAGCCCCTCGTTCACCGTAGCTAGCTGCCGCCGCGTCCGTGCTCTGCTCGCCGCCGACGAGCTCGTGGCCGTTGCTGTGGTCCTTGTCATTGCCGCCTGAGGCCACGGTTGTGCTCCTGGTGCTCCCAGGAGCCCAACGAGCTCAAGCACGAGCTTCCCCGTGCCCCCTAGTGCTAGAACCCCTAGCTCCCGAACTTCGGCGCCGCTTTTGCTCGTCGCCGGCGCCGTTCCGGTCGATCCCGACGCCTCACGCTAGCACAGATGGACGCGGCACTCGCTGCTCGTTCAAACGCGCCCAAGCACGCGTGAAACTACCCACCGTAGATGAAACCCGACGCGCTCCAGCGACGCGCCACCGCGATTTTGGTCGCCGGAGCTGACCAGTGGGTCCGGGGGGCCTAGTTGACTGGGCTGACTAGGCAGCTCTGGCCCACTGACGTGCGGGCCCCACCTCTTAATCCACTAATTAAACCTATTTAATAATTAAAACTAATTAGGAATACTAATTAGCCTATGGCATGTGGGGCCTACTGCCTAATTAACTCTGTTTAGTTTAAAATTATACTCTGTTAACCAACAGAGGCTGACAGTTGGGCCCCACTGGTCAGTTTGACCAGTCAGCGTCTATGTTGACTGCTGACGTCATTCCCACGCAATGCAGACGTCATAATTCCTTTTTCTGTTAATAAAAATAATTTCAAAAAACTGTCTAAATGTTTATAAATTCATAACTAATAAACCGTAGCTCAGATCGAAAAACTTTGTACATGAAAGTTGCTCAGAACGACGAGACAAATTTGATTGTGTCGTCTATTTTGATGCCAGAACCCCCTACGTAGGAGAACCCATAACTTTTCGTCCTTTTCTGGTAGATGAATAGTGCATATTCACCGGTTAATAAATCCCACCTTAATCCTAAAGTAACTAAAATGACTCCGATGCATCTTTAGGCAACCCTGCACTGCATCCTAGTCATGGCATGCCCTGTATTGCATTGTTTGCTGTCTATTTATCTATTTCTTCCCCCTCTTCCCTCTAGGTAGATCCGGACGTCGACGTAGCTCGAGACCGACGCATCTCCGGAGGTCGACTACGCCCCTGACGATCAGACCCTTGCCGCCGAGCTTCCTGGCAAGTTCCCCCCTTTTGAGCATTCCGATATCGCCTACTCTCTTCTCTCTTATGCCTGCATTACAAGTTACTGCTGCTGCTGTTATCCTATATCTGCTGCATAGCATGTTTATTGTAAGCTGCTATTGTTACCTACCTGCTTATCCTAAACTGTTTAGTATAGGTTGGGTAGAGACCCAGCAGAGACCCCACTTTATCCCGACTGCCCCGCTGGATCATTAGAAGACCCGATCAACGGGATCGAAGACCAGGCCCCGGCACCGCACATCACTTTCCCCTTAGTTGCTCAACACTACTGGGTTACTATCGAGTGCCGAGGGTGATACCTCGTCAGCACTTCTGATGATAACCTTGTAGGTTAGTTATTCGGTCGTGGCCAGCGAGGGTGATTCCTCCTACACCACCCCCGATAACGATGACGTTGTGCAACTTCTCAAGTGTGGACCTCGAGGGTGATGCCTCTTTAGTTCACCTTGATGTTTACGTCAGGTGGGAATCCAACGAGGGTGATGCCTCGGATTCCTTCTTGATATGGTAGCCACACAGAAGCCTTTACATTACTGTTGATACTGTTTATTCTGGATAAAGACGGGTCGGCCCTGAGGGGTACCCGCACGAGATTATGATGAGAGTGATATGGAGTCGGGTTGACCTGGAAGGTGCCCGTGAGATATCTATGAGGCGTGGCCGGCATTCTTAGCCCTTGCCGCAAGTCCTCAAGACGGGGCGACGGGGTCACATCTTTCGTGAGTCTCTGCTCGTTACCACACAACCAACACACTAACGGTTTGGATATTAGATCCGAGGGGCCTCTGGCCTGATAGCACTAACCATCACGTGGGCATAGTATGGGCGTTCTGCATCGTATATTTCAGCCGGAGCTTAATAGACGTCAGCGACTGAGCGGCGTGCGCTGGGTTGGACTGGTAACGCCCTGCACTTGTATAAGGGGGGCTAGGTCTGCTCACCGGCCGCGTACGCAATGTGCAGGAGTTCCCGAAGCGAAGGCCCAAGACCCCCGGGTGCATAGGTTTAGTCCGGCGTGCTGACCTCTCTTTTAGGTATTCGGTCGGGTTGCGGCATGTCGTTTGGCCGAGGCCGGGCATGACCCAGAAAAGTGTGTCCGGCCGGAGTTAAGCGAGCATGGTGGGTAAGTTGGTGCACCCCTGCAGGGAAGAACTAATCTATCGATAGCCTGTCCTACGGTAACGGACACTCGGAGTTGTATCCCGATCGGTACAACTAGAACTGGTGACTTGAGATGATACTGGATAGTATGGCTCTGGGATTGCTTTCTTGCAGGGTGTCGAGAAAGGATCTCTGGGCGAGGTTGATAACACTATTACTACTTTACATTATGTTACTCTGCACTCTTCTAATGCTGCAAGACCGATGAAGATGCTTGAAGATGCTAGTCTTCAATAGGACTAGGCTTTTCCCTCTATTCTGGCATTTCTGCAGCCCAGTCCACATATACAGCCCTCCTTTGAAAATGTTGCATATGTAGTGTACATCCTTGCTTGCTGAGTACTTCGGATGAGTACTCACGTTTGCTTTGCTTTTCTTTTTCTCCCCTTATCCATTTGTCGCAACCAGACGACGGAGCCCCGGAGCCAGCTGCCCCCGCCGACGGCTACTACTACTACTACCCTCCCGGCGAGTACTACTACGAGGAGCCGACCGACGACCAGGAGTAGGTTCGGAGGGTCCTAGGCAGGAGGCCTACGCCTTTCGATCGTAGTGTTTTATTTTGCCCCGCCTTCCTAAAGGACTATCTGTAACTCTGTTATATCTGTACCCTGATATCTGATGCTTTCGTTGACACTTGTATGCCATCGAGCTATGTATTCGACCCCTCGAGGCCCTGGCTTGTAATATAAAGCTTGTATGACTTTATTTATGTTTTAGAGTTGTGTTGTGATATCTTCAAGTGAGTCCTTAGGCTTGATCATGTGCATTTGCGTGTATGATTAGTGCACGATTAAGCCGGGGTCATCACAGGTTGGTAGCAGAGCCGACTGCCTTTAGGAATCCCCCTTTCCAACTCCTTGGCCGAAGTTGAGTCTAGTAACCAAAAACTGTTTTACTAACTTGGCTCTGTGGCTTACGGGCCCACGTCGCCAACTGGGTGGTATTAGGATCTTTTATTCCTCATCTTTACAATGGGACTCTGATCACCCTTCTATTCGGGTTAAATAAATTTACTAATGCTGACACTTAGGATCTCGTAAATCCCGTCCTCCCGGAGAGCTGGATATCTGTGTGATTTCCCTGTCATTGATCTGATTAGTCTGATAATTATTTTCCTTTCCATTGTTTTGTTTAACCTTTCTCTTCGAGATCTGTTATACTTCTCATCGTCAAATGACAATCTTGAATTTCCTTTATTTTAGATGGATCGTTTGTTTCCACCACGTCCTACGACGTAGCTTGTGCTTCGTACTTGGGCTCGAGATGCCCCTGGTTTTCTAGTTGTACTGATCGCCCTCCTGACCAGACTGGGTTACCGCTGGTACCCCGAGTACATGGTCTACGAGGTTTACCGCGAGTTCAACCAGGAGCAGTACTATGCTGATGTTCGTATCTATGATCAGCAGGATGACTCAGACACTGAGCAGTACCTTTTCCATGGTATCGGCGTGACGATTGAGATGGCAGTCCATGATGCCGCCTACTCTGCTGTCGCACGTCTTCGAGGAGAGCTCAGCCTTAGCTTGGATGCCTCTGAGTTTCGATACATTCCGTATGCCCCTACTGGAGATGCTACTGGATACTACACAGCTATCTGTGCCCCGTACGAGCCTTGTTGCTACAACCCGCAGGTTCTGACTCAGTGCACTCAGGCTCTGGATCGCACTGTTCAGGCTCTTGCCGTCTAATTGTTTGCCACTCGAGCATGACTCTATGATGCTATGACGCAGTTGCTACCAGCTGTTCGTGCAGGGATACATCCGGAGCACATCCTTTACCCGTGCAGGACCGAGATGCCACCAGGGATTGATTAGCCTACCGTGGGAGGTCACACACCTGCACGTGGACCTCTTCTTTCAGTTCGAGACCGGATTCTGCATCAGAGTGCACATGGAGTGCAGATCATCATGCTTCCTCGGATCAATGATTTATATGATCAACTTGCTGGATCATCAGTGTTTTCTAAACTCGACTTGAGGTTGGGTTATCACCAGATCCGTGTCCACGAAGAGGATATTCCAAAGACTGCATTTGTTACCCGCTATGGTTCCTATGAGTACACGATTATGTCGTTTGGTTTAACAAATGCTCCAGCTACGTTCTCCCGCCTAATGAATTATATATTCATGGAATACCTCGACAAGTTCATCGTGGTATATCTGGATGATATTTTAGTATATTCGAAGAATAAAGAAGAACATGCTGAACATCTTCGCCGTGTTCTGGAGAGGCTTTGAGAGCACAAGTTGTATGCCAAGTACTCCAAATGTGAATTCTGGCTTTCTGAAGTGACCTACCTTGGACATGTGATTTCCAAGGACGGTATCGCCGTTAACCCGGAGCGTGTTCAGGCTATTCTTGACTGGACTCCTCCGAAGAATGCCAAGCAAGTCAGAAGCTTTCTCGGCCTTGCAAGTTATTGCCGCCGATTCATCGAGAACTTTTCCAAGATTGCCAAGCCCCTGACTAATCTGCTCCACAAAGGCGTTAAGTTTGAGTGGACAGACAAATGTCAGGAGAGTTTCCAGACCCTCAAGGACAAGCTTACTTCTGCTCCAGTGCTTGCTCCTCCCGATTCTCGCAAGGACTTTGTGATATATTGCGACGCCTCTCGTCAAGGATTAGGCTATGTCCTAATGCAAGAACGGAAGTTAATTGCATATGCCTCGCAACAATTGCGTCCACATGAAGAAAACTATCCAGTGCATGATCTCGAACTCGCTGTTGTGATCTATGCTTTGAAGCAGTGGCGACACTACCTCCTTGGTAATCGGTGTGAGATTTATACCAATCATCTGAGTCTGAAGTATTTGTTCACTCAACCGGATCTTAATCTCCATCAACAGCGATGGTTGGAAACAATTACGGACTATGACTGTGGTATTTCTTATACCCCCGGCAAGGCTAATGTGATGGCTGATGCCTTGAGCCGCAAGTCCTATTGCAATAACCTCATGGTTAAGCAAGCTCAACCCCAGCTATATGAAGAATTGCGCAAGTTGAACCTCTGTATCATTCCGCAGGGTTCTCTTAATAACCTTGTGGTACAGCCAGATCTTGAGAAAGCTGCAAAGATTGCGCAAGCCAAAGATGCTGAAATTGATCTGATGAAGAAAGAACTTCACCTTGAGAAGTACAGGGATTTCTCGGTTGCTGAAGATGGAACCTTGTATTTCAGAGACCGCATTGTGGTACCTCGCTTCGAACTTATGACTGACAAAGTCATGAAGGAGGCACATGATACACCGTTGTCTATCCATCCGGGTAGCACTAAGATGTATCATGATCTTCGTCAAAGGTACTGGTGGTCTAAAATGAAGCAGGACATTGCTCGATATGTTGCTGAATGTGATGTATGCCGTCGCGTGAAAGCAGAACATCAGAAGCTTGCTGGAATTCTACAACCGCTCCCTATTCCTTTGTGGAAATGGGATAAGGTTTAAATGGATTTCATTACTGGTCTTCCCAAGTCTCAGAAGGGTCACGATGCTATTCTTGTCGTCGTCGACCAACTTTCCAAGGTTGCACATTTTCTGCCTGTCAAAGAGACTATCACTGCTAGCCAGTTACCAGAATTGTATATCTCTAGAATTGTTTCACTCCATGGTATTCCGAAGGAGATCAGTTCGGACCGCGGCGGTCTTTTCACCTCCAAGTTCTGGGAAAGTTTCCAACAAGCTATGGGAACTCACATTACGTGGAGTTCAGCTTATCATCCCCAATCCCAAGGCCAAGTCGAGCGAGTAAATCAAGTGCTTGAAGATATGCTTCGGGCTTGTGTTATATCATTCAGTAAGAAGTGGGAAGAATCTCTCCCGTTTGCCGAATTCTCATATAACAATAGCTATCAAGCCAGCTTGAAAATGGCCCCCTTCGAAGTGCTTTACGGACGTAAGTGTCGAACCCCTCTGAATTGGTCAGAAACTGGGGAACGACCTCTCGTGGGACCGGACATTATCCAACACGCTGAAGAACAAGTCCGCATTGTCCGAGAAAATCTCAAGGCGGCTCAGGACCGCCAAAAGGGCAACTATGATCGCAAACAATGGGGTTTGATCTATCAGCCCGGTGATCAAGCTTATCTTCGTGTCACTCCTATGAAGGGCACTCGTCATTTCGGAATCAAGGGCAAGCTAGCTCCTCGCTACATCGGCCCCTTTCACATTGTTGCCAGACGTGGACAGGTGGCATATAAATTGGAGTTGCTGCCGCAATTCTCTCTTATCCACGACGTCTTCCATGTGTCGCAACTTCATAAATGCTTCAAAGAATCTTCGCACCGAGCAGTGGATCATGAAATGCTCGAATTGCAAGATGATCTTTCTTATAAGGAGCATCCCATCCGCATCCTCGATGAAGCTGAACGTCGAACCCGTCAAAAGACAACCAAGTTCAAGAAGGTGCAGTGGTCGAATCATACTGAAGATGAAGCCACTTGGGAATGCGAGGATCATCTTCGGGAAGAATATCCCGACCTCTTTCCTTCTACCTCCTAAATTCTCGGGACGAGAATTTCTTTTAGAGGAGGAGAATTTGTAACACCCCTGTGTAATAGCCACTGTGATCATCTGCAAATAATGCCAAGTCATTCTCATTTGCAGTGTCTAGTCATAGTGGTTAATCAAAACAATTCAAATACTTCTCTGAAAATCAACTCAAATTCAAAATGCAAAATAAAGTTGCTCAAATCCTGTTGGAAAAATGTTCACCTTATAGCAAATAATCTAAAACTATTTGCTGTTAAGGAACACAACATCATCATCAATCCTAAATGGGCTAAAGTATTTTAGCAGAGCCAAAACAGCAATGAAAATGCTATTTCCATTTTTAGAAAATCCCAAAAGAATTCCAAAAATGCCCAAACTTTTTGTGGCAGTGCCAGCCATTGCCTAGTAATTGATTTGGCAAGTCACATATTTTACAAAAGACAAATGGACTTAAAATAAAATGTAACAGAAAAGAATAAAAGGAATCAGAAAATAAAAGGAAAAGAGGCACTGTGCACTGGGCCTAAGTGCACAGTGCCCCGAGTCCAGCCCACCGGCCCATCTCCCTCTCTCTCCTTCGTCATGTCGCCACCGCCGTGGCTGCGCGCATGCGAGCCGGCCGTTCGTCGACACAGCGGCAGCCACCGACACCGCGAGGAGATAAGGGCGAGCCCGTGCACTCCCCCTGGTCCTCCTCCACCATTTCCCCCTCTTTCCCCGCTCGTTCCTCTCCTCTCTTCCTCAGATTCACTGGCACCCGAGCGCCACCGTCACCACGCCTCTCCACCATTGTGGCCAGCGGCCTCTCCGCTCCGACTGCTCGTGCCTGGGAGGACCGCCGTGGACCTACACGTCTTCTGGAGCAGCTGGAGGGAGTCAGGGAGCTCTGCATCGCTCGCACGCGTCGGCTTCTGCCTCGGGTCACCGGCGATCCCCTTCTTCCCCGGTGACGTGCTGCTGCTACTAAACCGTGTGAACATTGGTCAGGATCCAAGTTTCACCATTATGCTTAGAAGTGAATTGGATAGAAATGGAGAAGTCATTGACATGAAAGATTTGACATGAGAAAATTTGTTCATTCCAGGCTATAAGCAGTCCTCCAGATGCCCCAACCGATGGGAGAAATTGAAATTTTGAGATTCTTCTGGGACAGAAGTTTTTGAGAAATGCTGCATCAATGTCTTCTTTCTTGGTTTCTTGTAGGCAGATAATGGAGCATTTTGTTTCTTCAATCTTACTAGCAATAGCTGTCCATTTGTTTGGGTCGTTCAGACCTCTAATATTCCAATTAAGAATGTTCCAGGCTCTGTTCATGTGAAGGGAGGAATTGTAATGACCAAATCATGAGAGACTACATGCAAGTTACTTTATGATATTAACCCATTGAGAGAAAGATTTGTTTCGTGGGCAGTCATAATATTCTGAGCTACTGTCATCATGATAAAGTGACATAAGTGCTTAAAAGTCTTACAAACCATTTGATAATGATTTCTTACAAACTGGGCACTGATCATACAAAAGTTCTACCCTGACAGAACTACAATTGATTAAATCCACTTCTTGTTCATTTCCTTTGCACCTTTGGTGCCTTCTGATGCAGTGTGATACGTCTCCAACGTATCTATAATTTTTTTATTGTTCCATGCTATTATATTATCTGTTTCGGATGTTTTATATGCTATTTTATATTATTTTTGGGACTAACCTATTAACCTAGAGCCGAGTGGCAGTTTCTATTTTTTCCTTGTTTTTGAGTTCTACAAAAAAGGAATATAAAACGGAGTCCAAACGGAATAAAACTTTACGATGATTTTTTTCTTGGACCAGAAGACATCCACGGAGCTTGGAGAGGGGGTCAGAAGAGTCCCTTGGGGGGCGCCTCCCAGGCTTGTGGGCACCTCGAGAGTCCCCAAACCCTAATTCTTGCTCTATAAATTCCAAAATATTCCCAAACCAACAGAAGCATCCACCAAAATACTTTTCTGCCGCCGCAAGCCTCTGTTCCTGTGAGATCCCATCTTGGGGCCTTTTCCAGCACCCTACCGGAGGGGGATTCGATCATGGAGGGCCTCTACATCAACCTTGCTGCCCTTTCGATGAAGCGTGGGTAGTTTACCACAGACCTACGGGTCCATAGCCAGTAGCTTGATGGCTTCTTCTCTCTCTTTGATCTTCAATACAATGTTCTCCTCGATGTTCTTGGAGTTTTATCAGATGTAATATTCTTTTGCGGTGTGTTTGTCGAGATACAATGAATTGTGGATTTATGATCAGATTATCTATGAATATTATTTGAGTCTTTTCTGAACTCTTTTATGCATGATTAAATATCTTTGTATTTCTATTCGAATTATCGGTTTGGTTTGGCCTACTAGATTGGTTCTTCTTGCAATGGGAGAGGTGCTTAGTTTTGGGTTCAATCTTGCGGTGTCCTCACCCAGTGACAAAGTAGGGGTAGCGAGGCACGTATTGTATTGTTGCCATCAAGGGTAAAAAGATGGGGTTTTCATCATATTGCTTGAGTTTATCCCTCTACAGCATGTCATCTTACTTAAGGCGTTACTCCGTTCTTATGAACTTAATACTCTAGATGCATGCTGGATAGCGGTCGATGTGTGGAGTAATAGTAGTAGATGCATAATCGTTTCAGTCTACTTGACACAGACTTGATGCCTATATTCATAATCATTGCCTTGGATATCATCATAACTTTGCGCTTTTCTATCAATTGCTCGACAATAATTTGTTCACCCACCGTATGTTTTCTTTCAACAGAGAAGCCTCTAGTGAAACCTATGGCCCCCGGGTCTATTTTTCATCATATATTTTCAGATCTATAAACCAAAAAACCCAAAAATACCTTGCTGCAATTTATTTAGATTTACTTTAGTTTGCTCTTTTATTTATCTTTTATACCTATCTCTATTAGATCTCACTCTTGTTCGAGACCGTGAAGGGATTGACAACCCCTTTTTCGCATTGAGTGCAAGTGTTTGTTAGTTTGTGCAGGTGCATAGATTAGAGACTTGCTTGTACCTCCTACTGGATTGATACCTTGGTTCTTAACTGAGGGAAACACTTATCTCTACTTTGCTGCATCACCCTTTCCTCTTCAAGGAAAAAATCAACGCAAGCTCAAGAAGTAGCAGGAAGAATTTCTGGCGCCGTTGCCGGGGAGGTTCTACATCAAGCCTACCAAGTACCCACCATAAACTCTCATCTCTTGCATTACATTATTTGCCATTTGCCTCTTGTTTTCCTCTCCCCCACTTCTAAAACGTTTTCAGAAAAACACAAAAATATTTGCCTTTTTATTCGCCTTTCTTCCGTTCGACTTTTCGTTTGCTTTTTGGTTGCCTGTGTGCTTGATTGGTTTCTTGCCACCATATCTGAATCTGGAGAGGTTATCATTGAAAATTTCGAGAATCTTGCTAGCATAAATCTTGAGGAAAAACTTGGATCTTGTTCTTTAGATCGTGAAACTGAAACTCCCCCTAATTATAAGGCAAAAACTTTTCATGTGGGAGACGGTAATATTATTGGGAAAAGTATTATTGAATAATTCTTTGATTGTACGGGAACTTTGCCTATTAATAATAGATCTATCCTTCTTGATACTAATTGTTATGCAGATGCCATTTCCATGCTTATTGATAAATTAGAAAGAAAATTTGTGCACATCCACCCCGCTTTACAAAAGATGTTTTATGAACTTCCCAATATTCATCATACTAAGGCTAAAAAGATTGCCACTATCATCCTTATGCGGGAATTTGATTTTATAATACAAGAAGCTAGGGAATTTTTTGTTTTCTACAATAAAGATATTGAACATCCTCCGATTGAAGAAATTCTCCATGATAAAGAAACTTTGCGTAGCCTGGAATCTAGAGATTATCGGTCTTACAGTGACAATCTTAGGAGGAGAGTTCCTTACTCAGAAATTACTCAAGCCCTTTACCTTGATACTTATGATAAATTTGATTGGGTAACTCGGGGAATTTATGTAGGGTTTAATGATCATTGGTTGGAAGAGATGACTAGGGAACCCATTAAAAATGAGATACGTATTTTATATGATGATATATATATGGTGATGATCCAGACTATGGGTTTATGAATGTCAAAATCACTAATCTAAGTCCTTTTCATGAATTAAGTTCACCTTCTAGAAGGGAAAGAAAAGAAAAGAGAGATTTGCTAAGAAAAGTTTTGGAAGATTTGATTAAGGAGTTGCATGACAACACCTAGATCTATGTTTTATGCCTAGCTAGGGGCGTTAAACAATAGTGCTTGTTGGGAGGTAACCTAATTTTATTTTTATTTTTTATGTTTTTGGTTCTCTTGTTCAATAAATACACATTATTACCTATGTAGTAATTGTGTTTTGGTGTTTTAATTAGTGTTTGAGCCAAGCAAGACCTTTGGGATGGTCTACGGTGATAGTTGATTTGATCTTTTGCTGAAAAACAGAAACTTTTACGCTCATTGCCAAAAATTCAATAAATAACAGAAATGTGCTTTTGATCTGGATTTTTTACACAAGATTGATATAAAACAAGCCCAGGTTTTCTTAATTTTCAGAATTTTTGGAGTTACAGAAGTAAACGAAATTTCCTGATTACTACAGACTGTTCTGTTTTTGACAGATTCTGTTTTCTATGTGTTGTTTGCTTATTTTGATGAATCTATGGGTAGTATCGGGGGGTATGAACCATGGAGAAGTTGGAATACATTAGATATTACACCAATATTAATAAGGAATGAGTTCATAACAGTACCAAAAGTGGTGATTTATTTTATTATACTAACGGATCTTATGAGTTTTCTGTTGAGTTTTGTGTTGTGAAGTTTTCAAGTTTTGGGTAAAGATTTGATGGACTATGGAATAAGGAGTGGCAAGAGCCTAAGCTTGGGGATGCCCAAGTCACCCCAAGGTAATATTCAAGGACAACCAAGCATCTAAGCTTGGGGATGCCCCGGATGGCATCCCCTCTTTCGTCTTCAATCCATCGGTAAAATTACTAGAGGCTATATTTTTATTCACCACATGATATGTGTTTTGCATGGAGCGTCTTGTATGATGTGAGTATTTGCTTTTTAGTTTTCCACAATCATCCTTTCTGTACACATCTTTTGAGAGGGATACGCATGAATCGTGAATTTATTAGAATACTCTATGTGCTTCACTTATATCTTTTGAGCTAGGCAGTTTGCTCTAGTGCTTCACTTATATCTTTTTAGAGCACGGCGGTGGCTTTATTTTATAGAAATTGTCAAAATCTCATGCTTCACTTATATTATTTTGATAATCTCTAAACAGCATGGTAATTTGCTTAGGTTATGAATTTAGTCCTAATATGATGGGCATCCAAGAGGGATATAATAAAAACTTTCATATAAAGAGCATTGAATACTATGAGAAGTTTGATTCCTTGCATTTGTTTTGAGATATAAAGATGGTGATATTAGATTCATGCTAGTGAGTAATTGTGGATTGGTTGAAATACTTGTGTTAAAGTTTGCGATTCCCGTAGCATGCACGTATGGTGAACCGTTATGTGATGAAGTCGGAGCATGATTTATTTTTTGATTGTCTTCCTTATGAGTGGCGGTCGGGGACGAGCGATGGTATTTTTCTACCAATTTATCCCCCTAGGAGCATGCATGTAGTACTTTGTTTCAATAGCTATTAAATTTTTGCAATAAGTATGTGAGTTCTTTATGACTAATGTTGAGTCCACGGATTATACGCACTCTCACCCTTCCACCTTTGCTAGCCTCTCTAGTACCGCGCAATTCTCGCCGGTGCATTAAACTCACCATATACCTTCCTCAAAATAGCCACCATACCTATCTATTATGGCATTTCCATAGGCATTCCGAGATATATTGCCATGCAACTTCCACCGTTCCGTTTTATTATGACACGCATCATCATTGTCATATTGCTTTGCATGATCATGTAGTTGGCATGGTATTTGTGGCAAGGCCACCGTTCATATTTTTTATACATGTCACTCTTGATCATAGCACATCCCGGTACACCGCCGGAGGCATTCATATAGAGTCATATTTTGTTCTAGTATCGAGTTGTAATTCTTGAGTTGTAAGTAAATAAAAGTGTGATGATCATCATTATTAGAGCATTGTCCCATGTGAGGAAAGGATGATGGAAGCTATGATTCCCTCACAAGTTGGGATGAGTCTTCGGACTTTACAAAAAATAAAAGAGGCCAAAAGAAGCCCAAATAAAAAAAAAGAGAGAAAAGAGAGAAGGGACAATGTTACTATCCTCTTTCCACACATGTGCTTCAAAGTAGCACCATGATCTTCATAATAGAGAGTCTCCTATTTTGTCACTTTCATGTAACTAGTGGGAATTTTTCATTAAGAACTTGGCTTGTATATTCCAATGATGGGCTTCCTCAAATTGCCCTAGGTTTTCGTGAGCAAGCGAGTTGGATGCACACCCACGTAGTTTCTTTTTGAGCTTTCATACACTTATAGCTCTAGTGCATCCGTTGCATGGCAATCTTTACTCACTCACATTGATATCTATTGATGGGCCTCTCCATAGCCCGTTAATATGCCTAGTTTATGTGAGACTTTCTCCTTATTTTTGTCTTTTCCACAACCACCATATTTTATTCCACCTATAGTGCTATATCCATGGCTCACGCTCATGTATTGCGTGAAAGTTGAAAAAGTTTGAGAACACCAAAAGTATGAAACAATTGCTTTGCTTGTCATCGGGGTTGTGCATGATAAAATACTTTGTGTGATGAAGATGGAGCATAGCCAGACTATATGATTTTGTAGGGATAACTTTCTTTTGCCATGTTATTTTGAGAAGACATGATTGCTTTATTAGTATGCTTGAAGTATAATTATTTTTATGTCAATATTAAACTTTTGTTTTGAATCTTACGGATCTAAATATTCATGCCATAATAAAGAAGATTACATGGATAAATATGTTAGGTAGCATTCCACATCAAAAAATCTGTTTTTATCATTTACCTACTCGAGGACGAGTAGGAATTAAGCTTGGGGATGCTTAATACGTCTCCAACGTATCTATAATTTTTTATTGTTCCATGCTATTATATTATCTGTTTTGGATGTTTTATATGCATTAGTACGATATTTTATATTATTTTTGGGACTAACTTATTAACCTAGAGCCCAGTGCCAGTTTCTGTTTTTTCCTTGTTTTTGATTTTTACAGAAAAGGAATATCAAACGGAGTCCAAACGGAATGAAACTTTACGATGATTTTTCTTGGACCAGAAGACATCCATGGTGCTTGGAGAGGGGGTCAGAAGAGTCCCGAGGGGCGCACAAGCCCTCAGGCCGGGCCCTCGAGGGGGCGCGCCTCCCTGGCTTGTGGGCACCTCGGGAGTACCCCAACCCTAATTTTTGCTCTATAAATTCCAAAACATTCCCAAACCAACAGAAGCGTCCACCAAAATACTTTTCCACCGCCGCAAGCCTCTGTTCCCATGAGATCCCATCTTGGGGCCTTTTTCGGCACCCTGCCGGAGGGGGATTCGATCACGGAGGGCCTCTACATCAACCTTGCCGCCCTTCCGATGAAGCTTGAGTAGTTTATGATAGACCTACGGGTCCATAGCTAGTAGCTAGATGGCTTCTTCTCTCTCTTTGATCTTCAATGCAATGTTCTTCTCGATGTTCTTGGAGTTCTATCCGATGTAATATTCTTTTGCGGTGTGTTTGTCGAGATCCGATGAATTGTGGATTTATGATCAGATTATCTATGAATATTATTTGAGTCTCTACTGAACTCTTTTATGCATGATTAAATATCTTTGTATTTCTCTTCGAATTATCGGTTTGGTTTGGCCAACTAGATTGGTTCTTCTTGCAATGGGAGAGGTGCTTAGTTTTGGGTTCAATCTTGCGATGTCCTCACCCTGTGACAAAGTAGGGGTAGCGAGGCACATATTGTATTGTTGCCATCAAGGGTAAAAATATGGGGTTTTCATCATATTGCTTGAGTTTATCCCTCTACATCATGTCATCTTACTTAAGGTGTTACTCCGTTCTTATGAACTTAATACTCTAGATGCATGCTGGATAGCGGTCGATGTGTGGAGTAATAGTAGTAGATCCAGAATCGTTTCAGTCTACTTGACACAGACGTGATGCCTATATTCATAATCATTGCCTTGGATATTGTCATAACTTTGTGCTTTTCTATCAATTGCTCGACAGTAATTTGTTCACCCACCGTATGTTTTCTTTCAAGAGAGAAGCCTCTAGTGAAACCTATGGCTTCCGGGTCTATTTTCCATCATATATTTTCTGATCTATAAACCAAAAAACTGAAAAATACCTTGCTGCAATTTATTTAGATTTACTTTAGTTTGCTCTTTTATTTATCTTTTATACCTATCTCTATTAGATCTCACTCTTGTTCGAGACCGTGAAGGGATTGACAACCCCTTTTTCGCGTTGAGTGCAAGTGTTTGTTAGTTTGTGCAGGTGCATAGATTGGAGACTTGCTTGTACCTCCTACTGCATTGATACCTTGGTTCTTAACTGAGGGAAATACTTATCTCTACTTTGCTGTATCACCCTTTCCTCTTCAAGGGAAAAATCAACGCAAGCTCAAGAAGTAGCACAGTGTTGTCTCCCTTGTTCTTCCTGGCCTTGTTGCTCAAAATTTCTTTAGTGGTGTGTTTGTCAGATAACTTGCAAAAAGTGGTGTTTAAGCTTTTAATAATCTTTGCAGGTAAAACTGGTGGAGCAGAGTGACAGACAAGACAATCTTTATCTTTGCAAACAGCTTTCCTAAAGCCTTTAGAAAGCTTATGTAATCGGCAACTTCTTCTTACATCTGTTTCCACCAGTGGAGCCTTGTCCTTTCTCTTCTTGCTTTTGTGTAAGGCAGAGATGGATGATGCTGACAATGCTTCAGATATGGTCTTATCAGCAGAAGAGGAGTTATCTTGATCTTGGGTGCCCTGAGAATGAGAGGATAGCATACAAGCCAGTGAGCTATCAACAGGCACTTATCTGGGATTACAAATGGCATGGTAGAAGTGCATGCAGAGTTGGTAGAAATGATTTCCCATACACTGGATGTGATGAGTTTTTTGGCCCAGTTAAATTTATCTGGAGAGAGCAGACTAACTAACAGAAAATTGATCCATTCAGAAGGTACCTGAATAACATTAGTGTTGTCTTTGGTAGGAGCAAAATGTTCTTTCCATATCATGGCTCCTTCTTTCCCAAGCAAGGTTTCCTCATTACTCTCATTGCAGAGATTGATGTTCTCCAGATTGGCTTCATGTGCATTCTCATAGTTTTTTGGACCTGGACAAACAGTGTGAGCCTGATTAACAAAAGTAGGAATAGGAAATCCTGATGGGGCTGACATGTCAAACAGTTGGTCCTCACCTAGTACTTGAATAGCATCCAGAGCAGTATTGGTTTGGGTGGTAGCATTACCTCCCTCTGCACATGTCCCACTGCCCCCCTTCCTATCAGAATTGCCAATTTCTTTGGCAGGCAAGATTTGTTCCACCTAAGCTGTGTGAGAGACTGTGGTAAACCTTTGAGTTGCCTGGGTACTGTTCTTAGCTTGTGAGAGGAATTAAGTTATCATTGGATCTGCAAATATGTCCCTTTGTTGAGCATCAAACTATGGAGTGATTGCCTCCAGAGTTGGATCTCAAGCCATCAGGTACTGCTAGTTGGGAGACAAGATTTGGTCCATTATGATGGGCTGAAGTGGTTGTGCCTGTATTGCATGATTGACTTCCTGGGCCTGTGGTGGTTCTTCAAGCCCAATGGGCTGAAACACCAAATTCAAATCTGGTATGTTCTCTGGTTGTGGCGCCAAACATCCATTAGCTGATGCATCTGTATTGACACTATTATCAGGTGGCACTTCAGAAACAGTAATGCTGCTATTTGCTTCAAGAGCAGGGTTAACCTCTTCTTCCATTGGCTCCAGAATATCCTGTAGGGCTAAGAATTCTCCATCATGAATTTCCTGATCTGCCTCTAGTGGCATAGCCCAATGTCCCCAACCTGGCATATCCTCCTGTTCCTCTTCCTCTTCTGGATTATCATTATGCTGCACCTCTTGTGCCACCACATTAAGAGCAAGTTGGAGATTCAATTATGGGCCTTGTTGCTGAACTGGGGCATGATGATCATCATGCTCATGTTGCTGCAGAGGACCAAGGAAATGGTTGTGCTGGTTTGGGTGATAATTCTCTTGTTGTGGGGCAGGATGTGGGTTACCACAAGGATCAATGGGGTCTTCATCAGGTGCTTCCTCTCCCAGTATCTATTGCTGCAGAATCACAACTGATACAGTGAGAGAATCTATTTGGAAGTCATATCCTTCACCAAATACAATGCTAGCTGGAATATCTATTCACTCCTCAACCCTCACTTTCACCATAAGACTGGCCCGAGTGCTTCTGATTCTGTCCCACTGAAGAAATTTCCCAAACTTGCTGACAGCATTGCTTACGTCCTGAATGCATCTTCTATCAAAGGGATAGACACATAACAAAATCCATACATCTCTATTAAGCACTAATCTTCTCCATTTCAGTCCCTTATTGTGCTTTTGAAAGATTACATGGACATCAGTAAAAGGATGCGGACTATTGGTAACCAGTTCATCTCTATCAAAGACACTGCTCATTTTGACATACGCTTGACCAAACGGACATGGCTCAATCCCTGAAAAACCTAGCTGTTTCTCAATGAGGAAATCTGAAAGTACCTCTCTGACAGTGTTGAAAGCCACTTGAAGATTGGGCATCGGAACAATGGTAGCTATCGCCCATTCCTCATGCGTAGCCGGCGTCGCCCCATTGATGACCTTGATTCTGGCTGACCTGCCCTCCACTTCAATGTTATGGTGGTTCGGCTGTAAGAAAGGGGTGGGATCTAAAGGAAAGGCCACCATTGGAGGTGCACGAGTTCTTGGTGCTGCGGTTTGGGGGGGGGGGATGGGATGGGGTGGATAATCGTTGCCTGGAGTCTTTGAGCAATGGAGGTTTGGGAAGGCCCAAGACGATGGCTACCAAACCGGAGTGATTGCAGAACGACATTAACTTAATTTGCCCGATTGGTTGGCTGAGCGATAGCACGGGTAGTCCCAATCGCGGGAACAGTGGCAGGTTGCCTCGGCATATCGACCGTCGGCCGTCGCTGAGGGCTGGGCTCATTGACTGGGCTGGATTGGGCTCTGGAGTAGCAGTCCCTCACAATATGGCCCCAACATTTGCATTTTCTACATTTGATCCTATTAGTGCATTCAGGCCTGGTGTGGCCCGATAGTAAACAGCGCACACAGAAAGAGCCCCGTGGTCCATTTTGAACTTGCGTAGATCCCGCCCTGCGATCAGCAACGACAGCATTGATGGCATTAACGCATTGATGGCATCGCTTCTACCCTCATGCCACCGTTTTATGTAAATATATATATCCTTATCATGGTAATACTTTGACGTATTTTCAGGATCGTCACTTTTATTCTTGTATCATGGTAATCGGATTTGCTATTTCACATCTAGATGTGAAATAGCTACCTCACATCTAAGTCTAAAACCATAGGATGAAAACTCTTCAAGATTCATGCTACAGTGTTTTGTTTTGTTTTTCGAGTGCCCTGCACTGCCTCACTTCGCGTATCTGCGTTGTTTTGTTTCCTTGTGGGCTTTTGGGCGGACTGTGGCCTTTTATAGTTTTGTCATGTCTTATGTTTTGGGCTGTTTTTTCTTGTTCTTCTTTTTTTGCCTAGAAGCATTCGTTGAGAAAGAGAACATCGAAGACAAAATCCTCGTTTATCCACAGCCACTTGCCTTCTATCTCATCCTTTCTCACAAATTTAAATAGAACCCTTAGTTTTTTTTAAGATTTATATAAATGTTCTACAAACTAACATATGAATATGTAAATGTATACTCTTTTATTGTATTTTTAAATTATTTAGCATCTTTTAAAAATTTGTCAACATTTTTCAAACCATGAATATTTAAAATTGGTGATTTTTATATACTTGTAAAAGATACCCAATTCTAAAATTTGTTTTGAATTTACGCGTGTACCAATTTTCTCCTAGTTGCAACTCCACCCTCGACACGCAATCAGAGCTCGAGCCATGTTTGTCCCAATTGCAAGTCCGCGCTTGACACGCAACTGGGTCTGATCCATTTTTGTCCCAGTTGCAAGTCCACCCGCGACACGCAACCGGGTGACTGATCCATCTTTGTCCTAGTTGCAAGTCCACCCTTGACTGGCAACTGAGCCCGACTTTTTCTGTTCCAATTGCAAGTCCATCCTTGACTTGCAACTGGAGTCTGGCCTTTTTTTGTCCCATTTGCATGTCCGCCCTCATCTCACAACTGACACATGATCCTTTTTTGCCCCACTTGCAAGCATACCATCGAGTCGCAACTGGGCCGGACTTTTCTTTGCGCTAGTTGCAAGTCCACTCTTGACTCGCAACTAGGCCTGACGTTTTTTTACTCATTTGCAAGTACACCGCCGGCTCGCAACTGTCTGACCTTTTTTTATCCCAGTTGCAAATCCATCATCAACAGTGATTGGGCCGACCCTGTTTGTTGTCCCAGTTGCCGGTCCATCATTGACATGCGATTGGGCTCTTTGATCCTTTTTTGCCCCGGTTTGCAAGTCCACCCTTTGACTCACAACTAGGCCCGACTTGTTTTCCGCCTCAGTTGAAAGTCCACTATCGACTTGCAACTAGGGTTTTTTGTCTTACTTGCAAGTCCACCCTTAACTCGCAATTGGGTTCGACTTTTTTTCCTCCTTAGTTGCATGTCCATAATCGACTCGCAACTGGGTCCGACCATTTATTTGTCCGAGTTGCATGTCCACCATTGACATACAACTAGGCCCTTGACCCTTTTTTTTACCGTAGTTGCAAGTCAACCATCGACTTGCAACTGGGTCAGACCCTTCTTGTTCGTCCCAGTAGCAAGTCCACCATTGACATGCAACTGGGGCATTGTCCTTTTTTTGCCCTAGTTGTAAGCTCATCCTTGACTCGCAACTGGGCCCAGTGTTTTCCTACCAATTGCAAGTCCGCCATAATCGTAACTAAGCTCAATCGTTTTTTTATCACAGTTGCAAATATACCACCGACTCGCAACTGGGCTGGCCATTTTTTTGCCCGAGTTTACAAGTCCACCATTCCGCTCACAACTGGGCTTGAATTTTTTTCCCAATTGCAAGCAGGCCATTAATTTGCAACTGGGCCTGACTATTTTCTTGTCCTAGTTGCAAGTCCACCATCGACATGCAGCTGGCCCTTTGATCCTTTTTTGCCCAATTCCACCCTTGATGCATAATTGGGTCCGACTTTTGTTCACCTTGGTTGCTCCACCATCAACATGAAACTATGTTTTTTTCCTGTGGGTTTGCTTCAAAAGCTACCTTTTTAGTGGCCCCCCCAAAGGCCCAGATCTGGCGTGTCATTTTGTGTGTGTGTGTGTGTGTGTGTGTTGTTCTGTGCAACTAATGCAAAAAAGAGTCAGGCAACTACTCTAGATCCTAGTTTTATGACCCTAGATCCGCCACTACTCCCGGCAATAATCACGGAAGAAACAACTTTTTCTTGGCCGGCGCAAATAAGACACAAAAATGTGTTGTCGAATGCTATTTAAAATTGTTCAATGTGTCTTGGTAAAAGGTTGACCTATATATTAAAACAAGTTCACAATACATAGAAGAAAAGTTAATTGCATATTAAAAAAGTTCAAGATATATTAAATATTTGTTCATGTGTATTTGAAAAAATATTCACCATATATTTAGGAAATTCTTCAGCGTGTATTTAAAAACAATGTTCACCGTATATGGAAAAAAGTTCCGTGTGTATATAAAAAATGTTCAGCATATATTAGAACAATGTTTATAATACAAAAAAGTATAGAAAATAATAAAAACTGAAAGAAAACAAGAAGAAAAATGAAAACCGAAAGAGAAAAAGGAGAAAACGAAAAATAAGGAAAAACTAATATTTTTTGAGAAAAGGCAAAAATAAATAAAGCATACTACGAACGCTAGTCAGAGGGCCTAGCGAGCAAGTGTAGGAGGCACGCTAGGCCTGGCCCATGCCAACGTGTGATTTGGTCCTCGGGTGACAAATAGCCCGTTATCAGCATGGTCCACAATTGCTATGAGATCCGTGCGGACATAATGGATGCATGTCCAGGCAAAATATGTTTATGAATCCAACTGTTATGTTGATTCTGAATTTCTAGTAAACTGGGACATTGTGTCTTTGTGCCTATCTCTTATAAGGACGGAAATTTTTGGAACATGGTTCCACACGCAACCATTATAACAGTAAAATAAATAAATAAAATACTAGAAAAAACTGATTTTAGTTAGTCACTTTTTAGAACACAGTACAGACGCATGCGCTCATATATATGCGCGTACAGGATAATGCGAGCAATATGATTTAAACCATGGTGGGCTGGGGATACCACTATCCTCCTAACCATCCGAGCACATGTTGCTTTGCTGTAACATACATAGTTGTTGGTCTATTCGTGTGTGAGGTTTCACGAAGAAATGACATAAGTGATATTGCAAAAATGATAAAATCATAGCTATATTAAAAAAAATGTTTGGTGAATAGCACGGTCCCAATTATGTGTTCTTTACTAAGTGAAAGGATCGGTATGGTCAACTAAAGGAGGTGAATAGGGACTAACAATTTTAAACTTCTTTTAGCAAAATTAAGGTTAAATAAGAAAATAGGTTGTCCAGCAACTAGGTGGACAACCTATATGACAAGCACAACAACAAATGCAAACACAAGATAAACACACAATAAAAGCTTGCACAAAGTAAAGGCATGAAGTGACCGCAAGTGCAGTCGATGGAGATGAGGATGTGTTGCCAAAGTTCCCTCCTTTGGAGAAGGTACGTCTTTGTTGGAGAGGTGTGAATGCACAATGCTCCCCAAGATGTCATTAGGACCACTTTATTCTCGCTACGCCCTCGCACAATGCAAGATGTCGTGATTCCACTAACGATGCCCTTGAAAACGGTGACCGGACCTTGACAAACAAGGTTGGAGCTCTCTCCACAACTTAATTGGAGGCTTCTAACACCACCATGAAGCTTCACCACAATGGAATGTGGCTCTGAACTGACCTCTTTCGTCTAGACTGCTCACGTTGGAAATATGTCCTAGAGGCAATAATATTTGTATTATTATATTTCCATATTCATAATTAAGAGTTTATATTTCATGCTACAACTGCTATGATCCTGGAATATGCGATTTAGTGGAAAACTCATATGCATGTGTGAAGTAATAAACGGATAAACAAAAGGTTCCTAGTCTTGCCTCTAGGACTAGCTCAAGTGTTGTTGGTGATCACGTTTTCCAGATCTTAAGATATCGTTAAGTGTAACAATGATCCTAATACAACATTGAGATTATGACATTGGAAGAACGATCATATTGACTCGAGCCAATATTGTTTGTTATGAATTGAGTTAATATCGTCTGTAATCAATTGTAATAACACGGGGTGTTAACATGTGAACTTTCTCGTTAGACCAAGAGAGAATCATAGTCACTTCCTACCGTACGGTGGGCTTTGGGGTTACTCAAACGTCACCCGTAACACGGTGATCATAACGACAACTTAGAGGTTCATCAGAAATTTTGACAAGGGACTAGATAGCTCGAGAGTGGGATTTGCTCCTCCGACGATGGAAGTTATTCTTAGGCCCCTCTCGGTGTGATGGCATCGATCATCATCTAGCCAGACACACGTGACTTCATCACGGGGATGCGGGAACACAATAACGAGAAAGAAGAGCAAAACCGGTATCGAGGATTTCGGTATAGTGAGCATGGTGATGACTCGGGAGGATACTGATGCATCCCGGGTTTTGTGAAATATCGCGAAGCATAGGGGACATCATATGAAAACCTAATATTCACTCGAATATCATTCATGTACTCATAGGGACCGATACGGACATCCACGGTCCCGCTGCTGGTCATTGAACGAACGGTTTCATTCATGTCTATGAGTTATCGAACCTACAGGGTCACAATCTTAAGGCAATAACAATATTCTGAGTGTTAGTAGGACGGGAGTCATGAGAATATATTTGCGAAATTATTTCATGAATATTCGGAATGGTTCCGAGAGGATCCGGAAGCGTTTTGGGTAATACCGGTTATTACCGATAAATTATATATAGGTGGAAAATGTTTCCAGAGATGCTAAAAAAAATATAAAATGGTCTAGTGGTATTTAGAACATTTTATATTCAATTTAAATATCAACGGGCCTAAAAAGGCCAAGAGGTGGAAGGCAACTTGGGCCACAAAGGCCCAAGTGGCGTTGGCGCCCCCCCTTTCCTTGTGGGGGGGGGGGAGGGGGGATTCCTACTAGGGGAGGGAGTCTAACTCCTCCCCTATGTGACGCCCCCGGCTTAATCGTGCACTAATCATACACGCAAATGCACACGATCAAGCCTAAGGACTCACTTGAAGATATCACAACACAACTTTAGACACAAATTAAAAATAATACAAGCTTTATGTTACAAGCCAGGGGCCTCGAGGGCTCGAATACATAAGCTTGCATACAAGCGTCAGCGAAAGCGTCAGATATCTGAGTACAGATATAAAAAGAAAGATAGAATAAGCCTTTAAGAAGGCGGGGCAAAAGAAAACACTACGATCGAAAGGCGCAGGCCCCCTGCCTGGGACCCTCCGAACCTACTCCTGGTCGTTGGCCAGCTCGTAGTAGTAGCCACCCTCGGGGTAGTAGTGGTAGTCGTCGGCGGGGGCAGCGGTCTCAGGGGCTCCGTCATCTGGTTGCATCAAACGGATATGGGGAGTACTCATCCGAAGTACTCAGCAAGCAAGGATCTACACTACATATGCAACATTATCAAAGGGAGGCTGTATATGTGGACTGGGCTGCAGAAATGCCAAAATAGAGGGGAAAGCCTAGTCCTATCGAAGACTAGCATCTTCATCATCTTCAGCGGACTTGCAGCATTAGAAGAGTGTAGATTAGCACAATAAATAGTGGTAATAATAATATGTCACAACCTCACCCAGAGATCCTTTCTCGACTCCCTGCGAGAAAGCTATCCCAGAGCCATACTATCCACTTCTCATCACAAGTCACCAGTTCTAGTTGTATCGATCGGGATACAACTCCGAGCGTCCGTTACCAAGGATCGGCTATGCATAGATTAGTTCTTCCCTGCAGGGGTGCACCAACTTACCCACCATGCTCGATTAACTCCCGCCGGACACACTTTAGTGGGTCATGCCCGGCCTCGGCCAAACGACACGCTGCAACCCGACCTAGACTTAATACAAAGGTCAGGACGCCAGACTAACCTATGCCCCTAGGGGTCTTGGGCCATCGCCCCGGGAACTCCTGCACGTTGCGTGGGCGGCCGTGAGCAGACCTAGCAACCCACACTATCAAGGCGGTTGCTTAACGTGGTCCAACACGGCGCGCACCGCTCAGTCGCATGACATCTATTAAGCTTCGGCTGATGCTTACGACGCAGAGTGCCCATAACTGTTCCCACGTGATGGTTAGTGCTATCGGGCTAGAGGCCCACTCGGATCAAATATACAAACCGTTAGTGAATTAGGAGCGCGCGGTAACGAGCAGAGACTCACGATCGATGTGACCCCGTCGCCCCGTCTCATGGACTTGCGGCAAGGGCCAGGAATGCCCGGCCACGCCACGTAGTTTTCTCGCGGGCACCCTCCAGGTCAACCCAACTTCACAACACTCGCATCACATGCTCGCACGGGTACCCCTCAGGGCCGACCCGACTTTAGTATCATGGTTATGTGGTAAAGCCATAGTATCCGTGTGTCCAGAACACCAAGGGGGAACCTTGAGGAATCACCCTCGATGGAATTCCACCTGATGTAATCATCAAGGTGAACTAAGGAGGAATCACCCTCGAGGTCCACTCTTGAGGAGTTGCATGACAACGTCGTTACCGAAAGTGGAGAAAGAGGAATCACCCTCGATGACCACAACCAATGAACTAATCTACAAGGTTAACATCAGAAGTGTTGACGAGGTATCACCCTCGGCACTCGATAGTAACTCGGTAGTGTCGTACAACTAGGGGGTGATGTGCGTTGCCGGGGCCTGGTCTTCAATCCCGTTGATCGGGTCTTATGATAATCCAGCGGGGCAGTTGGGTCAAAATGGGGTCTCTGATGGGTCTCTAACCAGCCTATGCTAAGCAGTTTAGGATAAGCAGGTAATTATCAACAGCAGGTTACAAAAATCAGGCTATGCATCAGAATAGGTAAAGTAGTAGCAGTAGCAATTTCTAATGCAAGCATAAAAGAGAAGAGAATAGGCGATATTGGAATGTTCAAAATGGGGGTGCTTGCCTGGTTGCTCTGCGGCAAAGGCAAGGTCGTCAACGGTGTCATCGGGCTCCTGGGCTGCGTCGGTCTCGGGAACTGCGTCGGCGTCGAGGTCTATCGAGAGAGAAGAGGGGGAGGAAACAGATAAATACACAGCAAACAATGCAACACAGAGCATGCTATGCTAACGTGCAGTGCAGGGTTGCCTTAAGACATGTCTAAATCATTTTAGTTATTTTAGGATTAAAGTTGGATTTAATAACCGGTATATATGCACTATTCATCTACCGAAAACAGGCTAAAAGTTATGGGTTCACCTCCGTAGAGGGTCCCGACATGTAAACAGATGGCACGGTCGGATTCGTCTCGTCGTTCTGAGCAACTTTCATATATAAAGTATTTCGATCTGAGCTACGGTTTAATTTCTACGAATTTATCAAAGTTTTATGCATTTTCTGGAATTATTTTTATTATTTAAATTAACATTATCCGAAACAGTGCATTGTGACGTCAGCAGAACATCATGATGATGTCAGTAGGTCAACTGACCGGCTGGCCAGGTCAAACCTGACATGTGGGGTCACTAGGACCCACATGTCAGTGACTGTGGCACTAACAGAGGGGTTAGTCTAACCTAATTAAGTTAATTAGTGTGTGGGGCCTACTGTCAGTGGGTGATTAGTGTCTTAACTAACTAATTAACTATTTATTTTAATTCGTTTAATCAGGCGGGACCCACATGTCAGTGGGCCACGGCGCCCAGTCAGCAGTTGACCCAGTCAACTGGGTCAACTGGGGCCCGTCAGCCCGCGGTCAGTGACACTAAGGCGGGGCCCATCGACGCCAGGTCAGCACGGCGGCCGGAGCAACGCCGGCGACCATTCCAGCGGCAGCGGGGCTCGGGAGGTGGTCGGGATTCGTTCTCCGACCACCAAATCGAGCGCTGATGGGCGGAATCGAGCGAGCGCAGAGCGGCGTGTCGCGTGGTGGTAGTGGCCCGGCCAGAAACGCTCTACAACGACGACGGAGAGCACCGCGGCGGTCGCCGGAGTTCGGGCGAACATGGGATATGCGCCATGGGCCACGGGGAGGGCAGCGGACAGGCGCTACGGGTTCGGACGGTGGCGTTGAATGCGAACGCGAGCACGGGCGCGGACTGCGGCCACAAGGGCCACGCCGGCAAGCTCAACTGCGGTGGCGTGAGCGCGAGTGCGTCGGGGGTGAGCTACGGCCGGCTAGAGGGGGTAGGGACGGGCGCAAACGGCGCAGGAGCTCACCGCGGGGCGTAGGGTCTAGGCAATGAGCTCGGGGAGGTCCGGTGAAGCGAGACGGTGGCGGAGCTCCGGCGTTTGGAGGAGGAAGACGACAGCGCTGCGGGCGCTCCGGTGGTTCCCGGCTCGCGTGCACGGTCGGGGACGACGAGGCGGACGACGGTCGTGCTTCAGGGCATGGCGGCGAGGCACGGGGCGGTCGGTGGCCGTGGTGGAGCGCGGTGCTTGGCGGCGACGGCGCTCGGTGGCGATGGATCTGGAGGGGAGAGGAGAGGAGCGAGCGAGAGGGGGAGAAGTGACGGAGGAGGCCAAGGGGAATGGACGAGGCCGGGCCTTATCCTCCCCGCGTCGGTGGGGCATTTGTGGCGTCGCGCTGTCGGAGTCTCGCCGGCGCGCGCGCGGCGACCACGGGCGTGGCGACACGCAGGTGAGAGAGAGAGAGATGGGCCTGGTGGGCTGGTTCAGGCAGTGTGCACTTAGGCCCAGTGCACAGTGGCCTTTTTCTTTTTCTTTTTTTAGTTTTCTGATTTTCTTTTTCCAAAGATGGTTTTTGGATTAAAAGGGCTGCCAAATGATTTTGTTCAAATGTGAGACTTGGTCACACAAGTACTTTGGGATATTGTGCATTGCCACCAAAAAGATTGGGAAATTTTGGAATTCATTTGGATTTTTCAAAAATTGGAAATGGCATTTTTAGTGCTGATCTGGCACTGTTTTAGATGCTCTGGCTCATTTCAAGTTGATGTAGATGTTGTGTTCCTTAACAACATTTGTTTTGGAATATTTGCTAGAATATGAACATTTTTCCAGCAATTTTTGAACCACTTTTATTTTGCACTTGAATTTGAATTGATTTTTAGAGAGAAATTTGAATTGATTTGTTTAACCAAAAGTGATCATGCAAAGCAAATGAAGATGACTTAGCACTGATCATAAGGGATTACTGTAGTGTGATGCTGGGGATGTTACAAATCTCCTCCACTACAAGAAATCTCGTCCCGAGATTTAAGTGGGGAAGTAAAGAGTAACTTCGGGAGAACTGACCCTTATAGGGTTAATTATCTGGTGAACAACTCAGGGAATGTGGCAGAAGTATCTCTCGAGTTGAAACTTAAGAAAATATTGAGAGCAAAGTGTGAAGGTACAATAGGAAGTTTCAAGCGAATGGACATCCGATCGATACCTGAACAGAGTGTGTAAAGGGATTCAGAGCATCGGGAGTAGATCATCTCTCGGAGGGTGGCTTGGGTTAACACACAAAGCCAAGAGCAAAGGATACTTAGGAATCAAGGATGTACAGGAGAGTCAGGTTCCGATCCTGTGGAACTGTGATGAGGGTCGATCGAAAGTAGGGAGAACGGTGTCATCTTACCGGTCACGACAACAAGATATGTCACAGAATAGACTATCAGTTATATTGGTAACAACATCGGTACCAAGGGCGAGGGATGAAGAGAACCATTTTCCTGCTCGTTAATTCGAGGCAGACCAATAGGCAAAGTTCTCGTCCATCGGTGATACCGAAATATCAGCAACATTAGTAACAGGGTCTCACTGACAAGTTTGTAAATCGGGGTGTTTTATAAGAAGGGATTTATTTCTGCTTACATCATATAGATTACAAGAAAGGTTAAACAAACCAATGGAAAGGAAAATGTGATTACCAGAATTAATCAGACCATTGGAAAGGATAATGTGTCTATATACCTGAGTTAGGAGTATCTCCTTCCCAGGGAAAAGCAGAGCATGATATACATGACGGAATAGCAAGTACAAAATCATTAGGATAACGGGGCGAGGAAAATCATGATGTTATCCATTCAACGTTTTTTGGATATTAGAACAAGAAACATTTGGCAATGCTCTTCCAATGTTCTTATTGATATTCGGAATACCACAGTCATGCTTCGGGGTAGCATGATATGGTGTTGCAAGAAAAGGTTGGCTCTGAAGGCCACAAGAATACACAGGGAATAACTTTAGTAATAGCAAAGAAAACAAGGTATGAGCAAAACATAACCAAGTCTGTGTTGGCAGGAGTACAAGGAGGCTGTCGATGATATCACAAATCATCGAGGGGCAGGGATGGTATTTCTAGCCATGAGTTCAATTGACATCTCAACAGAAGTCAAAATGTTGACGGTGATCACGACAAGTTTTGTCGAGAGACTCTATGAAGATGCCATCGAGCAGCGACGACATCAAGCAAAAGGAAGGATGAAGTTAAAGGCTATGAGAACCACGGATTCAACACAAGCTCGAAATCAAGCTTGTTGTTCAAGGTGAGATGGTAAGATGAGGAAGATCGACGTAAGCTTCGCTCATCGTCGAAAAGTTGTGCTCCGGGAATAAGAACCAGGTAGCACGATTAGAAATCGGTACGATAATGATATAGCCGATCAGGCTAGGAATGATGGGATGGAGTATTGTTTCAATTAAGAATTCACAAGAGGTAGTGCAACGACACAATATCATTGAGATATCATGGGGCAATACTCGAAGGTACATCTGAATAGAGGTTGAACGGGTGAAATGATCTGCAGAAGACAAGTATTTTAACTTGTCTGGGAAATAGAATCAAGGAGAAAATATGGTCGGAACCACGACTGCAAAGGATCAATTCACAGATACAAGATGAACTTGTACCCAGGAAATAATTATTTTTACGAGCAGCTTCCATGATAAGTTCTACATCGGGTCCATGGGCATGAACACAAAGGTTCAAGGTCGACTACCACTTCTTCAATGCATAACCTTTCGTTCACTTCTCGTCATTGAAGAAGTTGTAGAGTCAAAAATTTATCCGACGAAACGCGAGTAGATATAACCCTCATGACTTTCAGTTCACACGGATTAGGGAAGGCATATGTTCAACCCATTCGGGGCATCTTAGGAACATATACCACAAATTGCAGGAGTAATGAACTCAAGCTCGGAAACAAAGCATGGTTGTCAAAAGGAGAGGATACATTTTACCAAAAGTGAAAGTGCTTTATATCGACTAGAGGGGGGTGAATAAGCGATTTTTACAAATTCGTCATTGAGGAAATTCTAAGTGAGGAATTTCCTAAGCAACGAACTACTAGCAGCGGAATAAGTACTCAGATGCAAGCATAACATGGCATAAGCACAGTCATCATGATGAAATGAAACAAGCACAGAGCACAGGTAGCGTGAAAATAGGATAAGCAGGTTGAAGACAAAGTGACTGAAGAAATAGAATTGAGGAAATAGAGAAAGTCTTCAGTCAAAGTCTTCTAACAGTAACGATCAAGAACAATAACACAAGATTGAGGAAATGAAAGGGTTGAGGAAATAGAACCAGTAGCTCGATGAAGACAATGATTTGGTAGACCAGTTCCAACTGTTGTGACAGTTGTACGTCTGGTTGGAGCAGCTGGGTATTTAAACCTGAGGACACATAGTCCCGGACACACAGTCCTCACCGTATTCTCCTTGAGCTAAGGTCACACTGACCTCGGCTAATCACTCGTGGTAAGTCTTCAGGTGACTTCCAAACCTTCACAGACTCGGTCACTCGGTGATCCACAATTCCTCTTGGACGCTCTAGACCATGACGCCTAACCGTCTGGAGGATGCACAGTCCTCAAAGGTAACAAGCGTCGGTTCCACACAGGAACAATCTCTTCAGTGATGCTCAATCACTTTGGGTTGTAGGAGTTTGGGTTTGGTTTTGGGTTTTTCCTCACTGATGATTTTCGCTCAAAGTCCTCGGAGGATGGGATGCTCTAAATGACAAGTGTCAGTTTCTCTCGGAGCATCCAACCAACTAGTGGTTGTAGGGGGCGGCTATTTATAGCCTAGGGAGCAGCCCGACATGATAAGACATAAATGCCCTTCAATGATATGACCGTTAGGTGGGTAGGATATTTTGGACAGCTGGCGCATAGCACAGCAACGGTCGGAAGTTTGAGCTCTCAAATTCCTCAGGGCTATCATGTTCCTCACTTGTAGGCAATCCACACTGGCGAATTCCTAACTCCTGTGTCAGAACAAATTCCTCAGAGACCAGAAGATCTTCGTCTCTGTCGCTAAAGAAATTGACTAAACTATATGAGATTTCCAATAGCTTCACTCGAAAGGATTGGGTAGGTGTAGGATTTTTAGATGAGCATCACTTGGAAAGTGTTTCCTTAGTTTTACCTCAACCCCCTTTAACAGTACGGTGTTTCCTATGACTCAAGAAAGAGAAAATGAAACTACAAAAAAAAAAAGTCTTCACGCTTCATAATCCTCGTATGAATATCGAAGTCTTCAAGGTCACACCAATTTCCTCACTTTCAAAGTCTTCAAGAAAACCAAAGTCTTCAACTGAAGACATTCATTTTTAGGGGTCAACTTTTATCGTAAATATCAAACTCCTCATAGACTTATAGAACCTGTGTACACTAACAAACACATTAGTCCCTTAACCTATAAGTCTTCAATACACCAAAATCACTAAGGGGCACTAGATGCACTTACAATCTCCCCCTTTTTGGTGATTGATGACAAATAGGTTAAGTTTCCAATGGGGATAAACATATGAAGTACAAATACTGATATTGAGGAATTTGATTGCAAGATATAGAAGAACTCCCCCTAAAGATGTGCATATTTGAGGAATTTGCTTTGGATAGCAAATGCACATTGTAGAGTTATATCATGGAGATCTCCCCCTATATCTTGTAAATCATACACGCATTTAACGTATGATATGAAGAATTTGAAATGCATGATGAAATATGGTGTCTAACGAAATCAGCATGCATGCATTAAGGTACTTTGAGGAATAAGCATGCAGAAAAGCAGTTCAAAAGAGTCAGACCACCATAGGACTTAAGTTTACAACTCATCAGAGCAAATACTTCAGAAGAGCAAGAGTTGTAACTTAACGGGAAAAAACGGCCATATATAAGAGACCCGCTTGAAGACTAACTCAATTTTCTCCCCCTTTGTCATCGAATGACCAAAAGGGACGAAAAATGAGGACTAATGCCCCTGAAGAATATCATCAAGATGTCGATGGAGGAGCGCCAGTGTTGTTGGGTCGTCCGTTGAGGTAGGGCCTGCCGCGGTGTCGTTCAAGTCTTCAGCTTCATCCGTCTCGCGCGATGAAGAATATGAACTAGCAACGAGCTAAGGAACTTTGACCTTCTTGAATTTCTTCAATGGTGCCTGAGACCAGTCAAAGTCCTGTTGGAAGCCCATCTCCTTGAGATCTTCAGCACTATAAAGATTCGACAGAATAGCCCAAGTGCGGTCAAAGACTTCATGCAAGTAGTAGTGGTTCTTCTTCACAGTATTTTGAGTGACTGTCATGTTCTGAAGAATTGCACCAAATTGACGGTTGACCCACTTGTGATTTCGATCAACTTTCTGATGAAGACTGAGGAGAAGTTCATGATCAGTCATCACACGCAGAGCTGTTGCTTGAGGATTTTGCTTTGAAGCTTTGGCGGTAGAATCTTGTGTTGCAGAGTCATCATTGGTGGAATAGGATGCAGCTTTGCGAAACTTTCCATCCAGTGGACGAGTGCCTTCATCTATGACAGCAGCCTTGCCTTTTTCATCAGCTGAGGAAATGGTCCTTTTGAGGACTTCAATTGGAGGCAAATAGCTGAGGTGATTTTGACAATCTGCCATATAATGAATTGAAGACCTTGATCTGATGAATTTCATGATCCAGGGAGCATAAGGCTTCAACTCAAAAGGTGATAGAGTAGCATTAGCCAAAGTCCTCATGATGAAATCGTGATAGTTTATGGGAATCCCATGTATGATGTTGAATAGCAGATTCTTCATGATGCCAACAACTTCTTCTTCTTCAGAGTTGTGGCCTTTGATCGGACTGAGGGTTTTGGTCAGAATGCGGTAGATTGTCCTAGGCACATAAAGCAATTCCTTCACGAGGAATGCGGTCCTTGGAGCTTGGCTAGCCTTCAAAGGCTTCATCAGCACTTGCATCAAACAATTTGAGAGTTTAGGTTCCTCATAGATGAGCCTAGCACCTTCAGTGGGAGGACTGACTGGGACGGTGCGAAGCAATTCAGAGGCCGGTGATTTGTAATGAGTATTTTCAGACATCCAGTCAAGCACCCATGAATTCACATCTTCAACATTTCCAGTGATGTGAAGAGTGACGTAGAATTGAAGAATGAGTTCTACGTTCCAGTCGCAGATGTCAATGCAGAAGTTAAGCAGCCCAGCGTCATGAAGAACACTGAGGACTGGTTGGAAGCAAGGAAGCGACTCCATATCCACATGAGGAATTTGCTCATGGTCAAATACCTTGTCCTTACCAAACAGGAGGGAAGAGTAAAAGTTCATTTGACTTGTTGTCCAGAAGCACTTGCGGCGAAGTCGAGCAGAGTCATAGGGGTTGTAATCCGTGAAGAAATGATGCTCAACAAAGAAATCATCAGCATTGAATTTCTGCTTCTTGCTATGAGGATTTTGTGGCTTGGGCTGAAGATTAACAGTTGAATTCTTCACAGCCTTTTGGCGCACAACCTCTGGAGCCACAGACTGAGGAATTTCAGTAGCAATTTCATCAGCAGCAGTCTTGGCCTCCATTTCTTCATCATTAGTAGCTGGAACTTCTTCTGGAATAGAATGAAGGGAAGATTGATATCCTTCAGAGCCCGTATGAATTTCTTCAGTCTGCACAGGGGACTGAGGAATTTGATGCAGAGGAGTGGTCAATGGTGAATTTGGATGATGTCTTTCCGAATAATCATCATTGAGAACTGGTGTAGTAGACCCAATGTCCATATCCTCATCTTCTTCATCAATTTCTTCAACGCCTGCCTCTTCAGCTGTGAACTGAGGCATGGGCGATGATACCAGCGGAGTTGAAGGGATATCATCCACTTCAATATCTTCATCCAACTGCTCTGAAGAAGCAGTAGAAGGATTCTCTTCATCACTGTCATCTGGAATGACATATTCCTCACCAAAGGGAACAATCTCCTTTGATGTCATGCTTGAGATAGCAACAACATCAATGGCGTTGGTGTATGAGCTTGTCAAAGTCTTCACTTTCTTGGGAGCTCAAGACTCTGCAGTTTCTGATGCTTTCCTTTTCTTCACAGCTGCCTTTTCTGCAGCTTTGGTCTTCTTCGCTTCTGATGCAGAAGGATGGTGGATATCTTTCATCTGTGATAACTTTGCAGGAGGAGCAGACGAAAGTGGTGCAGTTTCTTCAGGCACAACTGATGCAGTTGCCCTGGCTTGTTCAGATTCTTCAGGCGCAGCTTCAGATGCTTCAGCTGGCCTGAGTTGTTTTTCAGGAACAACATTGGAGGTTGCCCTGGCATTTTCTTCAGGAGCTGGAGTTTCTTCAGTAGCCCTGGTACTTTCAGTTTCTTCAACAGTATGATTATCATCAGTTGTGCTGGCATTCTCTTCAGTAGGTTGAGCAGATGCTTCAGCCTGATGAATTTCTTGTTGCGATGGAGCTGCAACATTTGGGTTGAACCCCTTGGCCATTCTGACAAATCTGACTTTGGCACCTAGCCATTCTGCACAATATGCATCAAATTCATCGCTGAGAGTCTTGATCTCCTTTTGCAGATTGACCAGTTCTTCAGGAGTCATATTCACAACATGTTTCTTCAGAAAGCGCTCCTTCTTGTATTGAGCTTTCTTGACTTGCCTGTCCTTCTCAAATTTCCATTTTTCTTTGGCTATGAAGGCCATCAACGTGTGGCTCTGGCCAGGAGTAAGGTTCAATTCAGGCAAAGGAGTAGTTGGATCTTTGTGCCATAGATCGATGAAATCAAGGATCTTTTTAGGATCCAGCATGAGGGGCACATCACTGCCTTTGGCTCTAGCGGCCTTTTCTTGCCTGTCTTTGATGATCTCAGCAAGTTCTTCATCATCAGCTTCATCGTCATCAGACGAAACTTGGAAGGCAACATGCTTCTTGTGGGGACTTGGCCTTGGGCCTCATCCAGCAGTGGCCTTCTTCTTCAGCAAGGTTGGACCAGTTGAAGATTGTGGCGGAGCTGAGGAACTTGCAGATGCTCCTGAGGCAATAGAGATTCCTGTAGTCCGTTGGCACGTGGCAAGATGCACATGTGTTGAGGACTCTGCAGCTGAAGTCGAAGACTTTGTGGCAGCTGAGGGAATTGGAGCTGCCCTTGATGTGGTTGCCTGAGGAATTGGCCGTGAGGGCTTTGCAATTGGCCAAGAGGGCATAGCAGTTGAGGAACTCGGCTTTACAGCTGATTTCTTCAGCATGGCCTTCTTGGGCTTGCTAGCAGAGGCCTCAGCAGCAGCAGCAGCAGCAGCAGAGTCTTCATTGAATTTCTTCACTGCTTCCTTTGCTACTTTAGCCAACTTGGCTTGGCGCTTAACCCATTCCTTGGGAAATTCCTCACCTCTTCTGATGCTTGAGGGATCAGCAACCTGGCCTGGTGCCAATGGAGGTCTTGGACATGGAGGGTTAACAACGAATTTCTTCATGTACTTTGGAGTAACATAACAATACTCCCTCCATTCTCTTGCCCATCTCCTCTCAATCCTCTGAATGCGCACTTTGCGCTGATTTTTGTTCTCCTTGCCATGAGTTGCTTCATCAGGAGTACACTATTCATCATAGATGTCTTCAGGGATTTCAAAAGATGTATTTGTTTCTGGCCTCTTTCCTCCCTTCTGAGGTCTTTTACCATCAGCCATTTTCTTCACTTGAGGATTTTGAACAATTGAAGTTTCTGAGGAGGTATGCAATTTTTCTGCAAATGAGTTAAGTTGATGAGAACCAAGTGATTCAACATCAGACACTTTGTTCCTGTGAACAGAGTATAGGAGCGAAGAATTTGGAGAGGTCATATGCGTTCTCAGAAATTTTTCAAAAGAAACAAGTTTGAGGAATTTGACCAGGGGTGTCTTGAGGAATTTCACTAAGCGTTCTTGACTTAGGTTCCAGAGTTGTATAGATTAGAAAATCCACACAATTGAGGAATCTTGAAGAAAAACATAGCTTAGAGAAACAATTCAAGAACAGATGCAACTAGGTGTTTAAGGATGCGGAAGTTGAAGAATAAACACCTTTTGAAGATTTTGTGAAAATCATCAGAATCCAAGTAGGGCAGTAAAATCAGATTTTATTTACCCTGGATGAAGAACACGATGAACTGGATGTAGAAGTGGAGAAGTTCGTCCGTTCAGATCTCCCACGCCCAAACTTGGCGGTGAGAGACAGCTACGGCGGCGGCGGAGTGAAGATTTCCGCGGCCGGCGCGAGTACGACGGCGACGAGGTCGAGGCAATGAAGCTCTTCCTCACCGGCGGCGATGGAGAGTAGCGGTGGCACTAGGTCTAAGAGCTCAAGCGAGATGGTGGTTGAGCGGAGTAAATGAAGACAGAGGAAGGGAGGGGGGTATTTATAGCCACGGTGAAAAACAGCCCGTCCGAAATTTTTGGACGAACATGCCCCTTGCCCTTACTCTTCTAATGACATGTGTCACCCACGTACTGAGAGGTGGAGCATGGTAGATCGTGGGTGAGTAGTTTAATCCTATCGCGAGATGCGGAACGGTTTGAGCAGCAAAAGCCAAAAATTCAGATATGAAAATTTTAACGTTTCGTTCGCAAATTCTTCAGCTGACAAGGACACAGTGAAGATTTTGAACGGGTTTTAAATAGAACGCACATGAAGAATTTGTGAACAGACTGGGTTGAGTATAGCATAGAGGGGGAACGGGTCCGATCACATTCACTTAGCAGAAAAAATTAACTTGAAGAATTAGCAATAAGTGAATGTTGTTGAGGACATGAAAACTCAAATATATATATAGTCAATGAAGAACATCAGTCGAAAAGGTGAAGACTTTGCAAAGTTGAAGAATTTGACAAAATGAGGAATTTGAAAATTTGAAGAACTAGCAAATTGAAGAATAACTCAAATTTGAAGATTTTCAACTTCTGTTGGTGGCGTGTCCCACCGTATAAGAATGATGATTTCAGATGCCGCGTACAATTGTCGTAGGGCTCTGAGAATCAAATTCTTCATTAATTTCTTCACACTTAGAGAGTTAGTCTTCATTGATTGAAGAAAAATGTTACTTCGCGTGTTGCACATCTAAGTCATCAATTTTGCATAAGTGTTAGGATGTGTGTCCTTTCAAAGATTCTAAGATATTTAGCTCACACCGCAACTTGCTGAATCTCTTCTCATCCAAGGGCTTGGTGAAGATATCCGCTAGCTGTTCTTCAGTCTTCACGTGCTCGATAGAGATGTCGCCCTTCAACACATGATCTCGACGAAAATGATGACGAATCTGGATGTGCTTTGTCTTCGAGTGCTAAACTGGGTTATGAGCAATCTTGATGGCACTCTCATTGTCACAGAATAGTGGCACATTCTTCACATTGATGCCATAGTCCTTGAGGGTTTGCTTCGTCCATAGCAATTGAGCACAGCAAGAACCAGCAGCAATGTACTCAACTTCAGCATTAGAGAGTGATACGCAGTTCTGCTTCTTCGAGGACCAACATACTAAGGATCGTCTGAGGAAATGGCATGTGCCTGATGTTGACTTGCGATCCACACGATCACCAGCATAGTCAGAGTCAGAATATCCAATGAGATCAAAAGCCGAGCCCTTGGGATACCATAATCCAAGTGTTGGAGTGTGAGCTAGATATCGAAGAATATGTTTCACAGCCTTATGGTGTGATTCCTTAGGTGTAGCTTGAAAACGGGCACACATGCAAACACTAAGCATAATATCTGGCCTAGATGCACATAGGTACAATAAAGAGCCAATCATGGAGCGGTATACCTTTTGATCGAACTCTATACCATTTTCATCAGTGCATAGATGGCCATTAGTGGGCATAGGGATTTTGACGCCTTTGCAATCTTGCATGCCAAATTTCCTCAACACATCCTTGAGGTATTTCTCTTGAGATATGAAGATGCCGTTGCGTTGTTGACGAATTTGAAGACCTAAGAAGAATTTCAATTCTCCCATCATAGACATTTGATATTGCTCACTCATCATATGGGCAAATTCGTCACTGTAACGTTGGTTAGTACAGCCAAAGATAATATCATCAACATATATTTGGCACACGAATAATTCATCATCACAGGTTTTGGTGGAAAGAGTTGGGTCGAGTGAACCGGGTTTGAAGCCTTTCTTCATGAGGAATTCCTTCAGTGTATCATACCACGCCTGAGGGGCCTGCTTGAGGCCATAGAGGGCCTTATTGAGTCTGAAGACTTTGTCAGGATGCTTAGGATCTTCAAAACCTGGTGGTTGAGCAACATATACTTCTTCCTCAAGCTTACCATTGAGGAATGCACTTTTCACATCCATTTGATATAAGATGATATTATGATGGTTAGCATAAGCAAGCAATATGCGAATGGCCTCAAGTCTAGCAACAGGTGCAAAAGTTTCATCGAAATCAATTCCTTCAACCTGTGTGTAGCCTTGAGCTACAAGACGAGCCTTATTCCTCACCACTAGGCCATTTTCATCTTGCTTGTTGCGGTAGATCCATTTGGTATCGATGATATTGTGCTTGCGTGGGTCTGGTCGCTTGACAAGTTCCCAGACATTGTTGAGCTCAAATTGATGTAATTCCTCTTGCATCGCTTGAATCCACTCAGGCTCCAAAAATGCCTTATCAACTTTGGTGGGCTCTATGATAGAGACGAAAGCAAAATGCCCACAAAAGTTAGACAAATGTGAAGCTTTTGAGCGAGTGAGAGGACCTGGTGCGTTGATGTTGTTGATGATTCTCTCAATCTGCACTTCATTTGCAATGCGAGGATGAGCAGGATGACAACTTTGATTTGGCTCAGCATTTTCTTCAGAGCCATTTTCTTCAGATGCACCAGCATGATTTTCTTCATGATCTGGAATGAGTTCTTCAGCAGATTCTTCAGTAGGTATGACATCCTCAGTAGCCTTTAGCTTGATGGATTCCTCAGGAGTCATTTCATCTAGCACATGAGGTAGGTGCTCTCTTTGCGAGCCATTAGTTTCATCGAACCGCACATCTACAGTTTCAACAACCTTGTTGTGATAGGTGTTGAAGACTCTGTAGGTGTGCGAGTCCTTTCCGTAACCAAGCATAAAACCCTCATGTGCTTTCGGTGCAAATTTCGAATTGTGATGGGGATCTCTAATCCAACATTTAGCACCGAATACTTTGAAATAACTCACATTGGGTTTCTTGTCAGTGAGGAGTTCATATGAAGTCTTCTTGAAGAATTTGTGAAGATATACCCTGTTGATGATGTGGCATGCAGTATCAATTGCCTCAGGCCAGAAGCGATGAGGTGTCTTGTATTCATCAAGCATGGTACGAGCCATCTCAACAAGAGTCCCGTTTTTGCGCTCCACAACGCCATTTTGCTGAGGAGTGTATGGGGCAGATAACTCATGAGTAATACCAAGTTCATCAAGATAGTCATCAAGACCAGTATTCTTGAACTTGGTCCCATTGTCACTCCGGATATGCTTGATCTGCACATCGAAATTCGTCGAAGCCCTTGAGGAAAATCGTCTGAAGACTTCCTGCACTTTAGTTTTGTAAGTAATGACATGCACCCATGTGTAACGAGAATAATCATCAACAATAACAAAGCCATATAGAGATGCTTCATTTGTTAGTGTGGCATAATGAGTAGGGCCAAAGAGGTCCATATGAAGCAATTCAAAAGGACGAGAGGTGGTCATGATAGTCTTCGAGGGGTGCTTGGCTCTGGTCATCTTTCCAGCCTCACAAGCCCCACAAAGATGATCTTTGAGGAATTTGACACCCTCAATGCCAATGACGTGCTTTTTCTTCACGAGCATGTGTAAGTTCCTCATGCCAACATGACCCAGACGTCGATGCCATAGCCAGCCTTCTGAAGCTTTTACAAGTAGACATGTGGCAGGCTGTGGTCCTGCAGAGAAATCAACAATATACAAGTCTCCTCTCCTAAAGCCTTCGAAGACTTTGGAATTGTCAGATTCCATGAGCATAATGCAGCGATATTTGCCGAAGACAACAACCATATCAAGATCACAAAGCATTGAGACAGACATGAGGTTGAATCCTAAGGACTCGACAAGCATGACTTTGTCCATGTGTCGATCCTTTGAGATCGCAACCCTACGTAGACCCAATACCTTGCTTTTGCCTTTGTCAGCGTAGGTGATATGCTTCAGATGCGATGGAGATAAAGCAGTGTCCATCAATAAGTTCCTGACACCGGTCATGTGATTTGTACATCCACTGTCGAGGACCCACTCAGTGGCTTTGGGTTGATCATCCTGCAGATGAATTAGTGCATCTTACGAATTCATATACTTCATCAGTGAAGAATATGACATCAAATTCATCAGATTGAATTTCATCAAGCAAAACAACAGATATAGCAGTAAGAGGATGTGATAAATGAATATTCATTTCTTCATGGTTAGCTTGCGTCCTATCAAGCATTTTTAGGTCTCCAGCAAATTCATCAGACGTTCAAGTTCGTCTGGAGACCTGACCCTGCATAAGAGATTAGTTCTTTTTCTTCACCACCCACATCTAGAGGAGTGGCAAAGAGTTCATCATTCTACGAGCTCCATAGGAGAAAGGTGGCATTGAAGCCAATGCGCTTCGTTTCACAGAAGAGGGGTTAGAGTAAGCATATGAATAAGCAGAGAAATTCTTCGAGGACTTATGAACATAATGATTTGAAGAATAATGCACATACTCATAACCCTTAGACTTTCCCTGCTAAACAGAAGTATTAGCACAATGATGTTCATATGAGGATTTGGATCCACGTGAGGAATTTGATCCATATGAGGAATTTGGTCCATATGAGGACTTGGATCCATTTGAAGCCTTTGGTCCATATGAAGAATTTGATCTGGGGTTCCTATTCTTCACAGGTGGTGTCATGATGACATTCACCTGAAGACTTTCAAGGCACCTTTTGGGAACCCATATTTTCTTCATAGGGGGACCGTTCCTGCAGTTAGTTCCAACATATCTAGCAAAGACTTCACCATTCTGATTTTTGAACAATTTATAGTTTGAGTCAAATGACTCATCAGATGAATATGAGGATTCACAAGTAAAGCCAGATAAAGTGGATGGATCTACGGGAGGTCCCTTCGCAGCAACCCATGAGGTTTTGGGATACTGCTCAGGTTTCCAGTAGGTTCCATCAGCATTGAGTTTCCTCTCAAAGGCAATACCCTCTTTCCTAGGGTTCTTGTTCAAGATCTGCTTTTTGAGCACATCACAAAGAGTCTGATGCCCTTTGAGGCTTTTGTACATACCTGTCACATACAATTCCTTCAACCCTGCATTTTCGTTAGTGATACTAGTGTTTTTCTCAGATGAGGAATTTGTGACCACAGAGATAGTTGAATAATTTGCAGCAATAGAAGCATTTGAACTTTCAGGTGAAGAATTAGCAGTTTCACGTTCAACGCATTTCAAACATGGTGGAATAAATTCTACCTGAGCGGAACTGATCTGTTGAGCGAGCAATGAATCGTTTTCCTTCTGAAGATCTTCATAACTCATCCTTAGCTTCTCAAGATCTTGCTTTCTCTGAAGAAATTCATAAGAAAGCTTCTCATGATCAGCTAAGAGAGTGTTATGATGACTCTGAAGATTATCAAACTTAGACTGAAGTCGCTGAAGATTTTCATTCAGAGTTTGAGTTCGATCCATTTCTTCACCCAACAGGTCATCGCTTTTGTCTAGCAAATTTTGAACCTTTTCCAAAGCCTTTTGTTGTTTAACAGCAATATTAGCAAGTTTAGAATAGCTGGGTTTGGGATTTTCATTAGATTCATCCTCACTTGATTCAGAGGAGGGATATTTGAGTACCTTGGCACCTTTTGCCATGAAGCAATAGGTGGGAGCATAGTCATCGTTGCCGTTATCAGCAGTGTTGGGGAAGCCATTTTCCTCAGTGTTGAAGATGGACTTGCTGACGTAAGCAGTAGCGAGGGCTAGGCTCGCCACACCAGAGTCTGACTCCTCATATGCCTCCTCTTCCTCATGTTCCTCAGATTCAGCTTCAGAGTCCATTTCCTTGCCAATAAATGCCCGAGCCTTTTTGGTACTGCTCTTCTTCTGAGATGAAGGCTTTGAAGAGTTGGACGATGAGGACTTTGAAGATTTCTTCTTCTTCTTCGAGTCATCAGAACTATCATCCTTGTACTTCTTCTTCTTTGATTCCTTCGCCCACTGAGGACAATCAATAATGTAGTGGCCAGGTTTCTTGCATTTGTGGCAAGTCCTCTTCTTGTAATCGCGGGATGAGGAATCTGATTTCGTGTCATCACCTCTTGAAGATTTTACAAAGCGACCACGCCTTGAGAACTTCTGGAATTTCCTCATGAGCATTGCTAGCTCCTGGCTTAGTTCTTCAGGATCACCAAGGCTGCTATCAGAATCTTCACCTTCAGATTCGGAAACTGCCTTGGCCTTCAGAGCGCGTGATCTTCCATAGCTTGGCCCGTAGAAGTCTCTTTTCTCAGCTAGTTGAAATTCATGAGTGTTCAGTCTCTCAAGGATATCAGCAGGATCAAGTGACTTGTAGTCTCCACGTTCTTGAATCATCAGTGCAAGTGTATTGAATGAAGAATCAAGTGATCTCGGCAATTTCTTCACCACCTCATGGTCGGTGATGTCAGTGGCACCAAGTGCTTGCAGCTCATTGGAGATGTCAGTGAGGCGATCGAAGGTTTGCTGAACATTTTCATTGTCGAGTCTTTTGAAGCGGTTGAAGAGATTGCGAAGAACATCAACTCGAGAGTCACGTTGAGTTGAGACTCCTTTGTTGACCTTGGACAGCCTATCCCAGATAAGCTTTGCTGTCTCCAAAGCACTCACTCTGCCGTACTATCCTTTGCTCAGATGGCCACATATGATATTCTTCGCTTGAGAGTCGAGTTGCTTGAATCTCTTCACATCAGCAACATTCACGGAAGGAGTGACAGAGGGAACGCCATTTTCCACAACATACCAGAGATCGTTGTCAATTGCCTCAAGATGCATGCGCATCTTATTCTTCCAGTAGGGGTAGTCCGTCCCATCAAAGGTAGGACACCCAGCCGAGACCTTGATCATGCCTGCAGTCGACATAACTAAAACTCCAGGTGGTTAAACCAAAATCACACAGAACAAGGGAGTACCTTGCTCTGATACCAATTGAAAGTGCATTATATCGACTAGAGGGGGGTGAATAGGCGATTTTTACAAATTCGTCACTGAGGAAATTCTAAGTGAGGAATTTCCTAAGCAACGAACTACTAGCAACGGAATAAGTACTCAGATGCAAGCATAACATGGCATAAGCACAGTCATCATGATGAAATGAAACAAGCATAGAGCACATGTAGCTTGAAAATAGGATAAGCAGGCTGAAGACAAAGTGACTGAAGAAATAGAATTGAGGAAATAGAGAAAGTCTTCAGTCAAAGTCTTCTAATAGTAACGATCAAGAACAATAACACAAGATTGAGGAAATGAAAGGGTTGAGGAAATAGAACCAGTAGCTCGATGAAGACAATGGTTTGGTAGACCAGTTCCAACTGCTGTGACAGTCGTACGTCTGGTTGGAGCGGCTGGGTATTTAAACCTGAGGACACACAGTCCTCATCGTATTCTTCTTGAGCTAAGGTCACACAGACCTCGCCCAATCACTCGTGGTAAGTCTTCAGGTGACTTCCAAACCTTCACAGACTCGGTCACTCGGCGATCCACAATTCTTCTTGGACGCTCTAGACCATGACGCCTAACCGTCTGGAGGATGCACAGTCCTCAAAGGTAACAAGCGTCGATTCCACACAGGAACAATCTCTTCAGTGATGCTCAATCACTTTGGGTTGTAGGAGTTTGGGTTTGGTTTTGGGTTTTTCCTCATTGATGATTTTCGCTCAAAGTCCTCGGAGGATGGGATGCTCTAAATGACAAGTGTCAGTTTCTCTTGGAGCAGCCAACCAACTAGTGGTTGTAGGGGGCGGCTATTTATAGCCTAGGGAGCAGCCCGACATGAGAAGACAAATGCCCTTCAATGATATGACCATTAGGTGGGTAGGATATTTTGGACAGCTGGCGCATAGCACAGCAACGGTCGGAAGTTTGATCTCTCAAATTCCTCAGGGCTATCATGTTCCTCACTTGTAAGCAATCCGCACTGGCGAATTCCTAACTCCTCAGTCAGAATAAATTCCTCAGAGACCAGAAGATCTTCGTCTCTGTCACTGAAGAAATTGACTGAACTGTATGAGATTTCCAATAGCTTCACTCGAAAGGATTGGGTAGGTGTAGGATTTTGAGATGAGCATCACTTGGAAAGTGTTTCCTTAGTTTTACCTCGACCCCTTTAACAGTACGGTGTTTCCTATGACTCAAGAAAGAGAAAATGAAACTACGAAAACAAAAGTCTTCATGCTTCATAATCCTCGTATGAATATCGAAGTCTTCGAGGTCACACCAATTTCCTCACTTTCAAAGTCTTCAAGAAAACCAAAGTCTTCAACTGAAGACATTCATTTTTAGGGGTCGACTTTTATCATAAATATCAAACTCCTCACAGACTTATAGAACCTGTGTACACTCACAAACACATTAGTCCCTTAACCTATAAGTCTTCAATACACCAAAATCACTAAGGGGCACTAGATGCACTTACAAAAAGCATTATGTATCCGAGGAAAGACTCGCAAGGTTATTGAATATGAACGATGTTGTCGGATAATAATCCAACAAAGATTTAGCGGTCCACAAGGAATCTACTGTGAGTATCGGTACTCAACCAGAAGAAGAATGCAAAGATATCGGCTTATAGAAACATCGGAATAATTCGACGCTTGAGTACAAAGAAGTTATGATTCCAAGACGAAGGATCAAAAGTAGAGGCTCTGATCAAAGATGGATATGTTGAAAAGAATTAGGGACACAATTGATCGCAAATTGATTGGCTGAGAACCAGCTCATGTTCAAAATAACGCCTGAGCCGGAAGGATGAATTCTAGGAATCGACGGATGATAGAGATTATTCTTATTCATATTGAATCAATAGACTCGGAATGACAATGACAAAGAATGCTAATGAATATTGCGAGACATATGGATTTAACCATAATGCAGGCAGACAAGGAGAGTCAAGAGCAATAGGCTGCAGAGGATTTTTGGAAGGTCAGATAGCATTTCCAAGTATTTTGGAAAGCATATGAACAACTGGGGATGAATGAACCCCGGTTAAGTGAATTATCCGCAGTGCAAAAGAAGTTGCAAAGCAGAAGGCACAAAGGATTCTCGGAACAACGAAGAGTACTAGGGGTATCTTGTAACAACAGGAGCAACTGGGGATGAAGGTACAAGTGGCAAGGATGTTATTCACGGGGATTACCGGTGGTCAGGAACTGCAAGGCAGTGGTCACAGAGTCTCGAGAAACTTCGAGGAGCATCTGCAGAATCTTCTGGCGAAGCAGACGGTCATCTGTAGTGAAGGGGCTCTCCGGGAGGAAGTGGTTACGAGATCCTAATATCAAGTTAGTAAAGTTTTAACCCGAAAGGAAGAGAGATCAGAGTCCCAGAGTATAGACGAGGAATAAAAGATCCTAATACCACCCAGTTGGCGATGTGGGCCCGTAAGCCACACAGTCAAGTTAGTAGAACAGTTTTGGACGACTAGACTCAACTTTGGCCAAGGAGTTGTAAAGGGGGGTTCCTACAGGCAGTCGGCTCTGATACCAACCTGTGACACCCCCGGCTTAATCGTGCACTAATCATATACGCAAATGCACACGATCAAGCCTAAGGACTCACTTGAAGATATCACAACACAACTTTAGAAACAAATTAAAAATAAGACAAGCTTTATGTTACAAGCCAGGGGCATCGAGGGCTAGAATACATAAGCTCGCATACAAGCGTCAGCGGAAGCATCAGATATCTGAGTACAGATATAAAAAGAAAGACAGAATAAGCCTTTAAGAAGGCGGGGCAAAAGAAAACACTACAATCGAAAGGCGCAGGCCTCCTGCCTGGGACCCTCCGAACCTACTCCTGGTCGTCGGCCAGCTCGTAGTAGTAGCCACCCTCGGGGTAGTAGTGGTAGTCGTCGGCGGGGGCAGCGGTCTCAGGGGCTCCGTCATCTGGCTACATCAAATGAATATGGGGAGAAAAAGAAAGCAAAACAACCCTCGATGACCACAACCGATGAACTAATCTACAAGGTTAACATCAGAAGTGCTGACGAGGTATCACCCTCGGCACTCGATAGTAACCCGGTAGTGTCGTACAACTAGGGGAGGATGTGCGTTGCCGGGGTCTGGTCTTCAATCCCGTTGATCGGGTCTTCTGATAATCCAGCGGGGTAGTTGGGTCAAAATGGGGTCTTTGATGGGTCTCTAACCAGCCTATGCTAAGCAGTTTAGGATAAGCAGGTAATTATCAACATCAGGTTACAAAAATCAGGCTATGCACCAGAATAGGTAAAGCAGTAGCAGTAGCAATTTCTAATGCAAGCATAAGAGAAAAGAGAATAGGCGATATCGAAATGTTCAAAAGGGGGGTGCTTGCCTGGTTGCTCTGTGGCAAAGGCAAGGTCGTCAACGGTGTCGTCGGGCTCCTGAGCTGCGTCGGTCTCGGGAACTGCGTCGGCGTCGGGGTCTACCGAGAGAGAAGAGGGGGAGGAAACAGATAAATACACAGCAAACAATGCAACACATAGCATGCTATGCTAATGTGCAGTGCAGGGTTACCTAAAGACATGTCTAAATCATTTTAGTTATTTTAGGATTAAAGTTGGATTTAATAACCGGTATATATGCACTATTCATCTATCGGAAACAGGCTAAAAGTTACGGGTTCACCTCCGTAGAGGGTCCCGACACATAAACAGATGGAACGGTTGGATTCGTCTCGTCGTTCTGAGAAACTTTCATATATAAAGTTTTTCGATCTGAACTACGGTTTAATTTCTATGAATTTATCAAAGTTTTATGCATTTTCTAGAATTATTTTTATTATTTAAATTAACATTATCCGAAACAGTGCATTGTGACGTCAGCAGAACATCATGATGACGTCAGCAGGTCAACTGACAGGCTGGCCAGGTCAAACCTGACATGTGGGGTCACTGGGACCCACATGTCAGTGACTGTGGCACTAACAAAGGGGTTAGTCTAACCTAATTAAGTTAATTAGTGTGTGGGGCCTACTGTCAGTGGGTGATTAGTGTCTTAACTAACTAATTAACTGACTAACTATTTATTTTAATTCATTTAATCAGGCGGGACCCACATGTCAGTGGGCCACGGCGCCCAGTCAGCAGTTGACCCAGTCAACTGGGTCAATTGGGGCCCATGGGGCCCGCGGTCAGTGACACTAAGGCGGGCCCATCGACGCCAGGTCAGCACGGCGGCCGGAGCGACGCCGGCGACCATTCCAGCGGCGGCGGGGCTCGGGAGATGGTCGGGATTCGTTCTCTGGCTACCAAATCGAGCGCGGATGGGCGGAATTGAGCGAGCGCAGAGCGGCGGGTCGCGTGGTGGTAGTGGCCCGGTCGGAAACGCTCTACAACAACGGCGGCGAGCACTGCGGTGGTCGCCGGAGTTCGGGCGAACGTGGGATCGGCGCCAGGGGCCACGGGGAGGGCAGCGGACAGGCGCTACGGGTTCGGACGGTGGCGTTGAATGCGAATGCGAGCACGGGCGCGGACTATGGCCACAGGGACCACGCCGGCAAGCTCGACCGTGGTGGCGTGAGCGTGAGTGCGTTGGGGGCGAGCTACGGCCGGCTAGAGGGGGTAGGGACGGGCGCAACCGGCGCAGGAGCTCACCGCGGGGCGTAGGGTCTAGGCAACGAGCTCGGGGAGGTCCGGTGAAGCGAGACGGTGGCGGAGCTCCGGCATCTGGAGGAGGAAGACGACGGCGCTGCGGGTGCTTCGGTGGTTCCCCTCTCGCGTGCGCGGTCGGGGATGACGAGGCGGACGACGGTCGTGCTTCAGGGCATGGATCGAAGCATGGGGCGGTCGGTGGCCGCGATGGAGCGCGGTGCTTGGCGGCGACATCGCTCAGTGGCGATGGATCTGGAGGGGGAGAGGAGAGGAGCGAGCGACGGAGAGGGGGAGAAGTGACGGAGGAGGCCAGGGGGAATGGACGAGGCCGGGCCTTATCCTCCCCGCTTCGGTGGGGCGTCGGTGGCGTCGCGCTGTCAGCGTCTCGCCGGCGCGCACGCGGCGACCACGGGCGTGGCGACACGTAGGTGAGAGAGAGAGAGATGGGCCTGGTGGGCTGGTTCAGGCACTGTGCACTTAGGCCCAGTGCACAGTGGCCTTTTTCTTTTTCCTTTTTTAGTTTTCTGATTTTCTTTTTCCAGAGATGGTTTTTGGATTAAAAGGGCTGCCAAATGATTTTGTTCAAATGTGAAACTTGGTCACACAAGTACTTTGGCATATTCTGCATTGCCACCAAAAAGTTTGAGAAATTTTGGAATTCATTTGGATTTTTCAAAAATTGGAAATGGCATTTTTAGTGCTGATCTGGCACTGTTTTAGATGCTCTGGCTCATTTCAAGTTGATGGAGATGTTGTGTTCCTTAACAACATTTGTTTTGGAATATTTGCTACAATATGAACATTTTTCCAGCAATTTTTGAACCACTTTATTTTGCACTTGAATTTGAATTGATTTTCAGAGAGAAAGTCAGTGTATGATTAGTGCACGATTAAGCCAGGGGCGTCACACCCTAGGCCGGCACATGATTGCTTGTATCAGCGTTGGTATTTCCCCGAAGAGGAGAGGATGATGCAGCACAGCAACGGTAAGCATTTCCCTGAGTTATGAAACCAAGGTTATCAATCCAGTAGGAGAACCAAGCAACAGTATGTAAACGGTACCTGCACACAAATAACAAGTACTTGCAACCCAACGCGTAAGAGGGGCTATCAATCCCTCCCCGGTAAAGAGATAGATAAAATTGTATGAGATTGGATAAATAGATCTAGAGAAAACACAATATAAAATAAATAAATAAAAAGTGCAGCAAGGTATTTTTGGGTTTTTGGAATAATAGATCTGAAAACAATATGATAAAAGATAGACCCGGGGGTCATACATTTCACTAGTGGCTTCTCTCGAGAAAATAGCATACGGTGGGTAAACAAATTACTGTTGGGCAATTGATAGAAGAGCAAATAATTATGACGATATCCAAGGCAATGATCATGTATATAGGCATCACGTCCAAGATTAGTAGACCGACTCCTGCCTGCATCTACTACTATTACTCCACACATGACCGCTATCCAGCATGCATCTACTGTATTAAGTTCATGGAGAAACAGAGTAATGCAAAAAGAACGAAGACATGATGTAGACAAGATCTATTCATGTAGGAATAGACCCCATCTTTTTATCCTTAATAGCAACGATACATGCGTGCCTTAAAATAAAAGTCGGGATGAGACTCCGGACTTAAAATAAAAAGAGGCCAAAGCACCCAAAATATTAAAAAAAAGAGGCCAAAGAGCCCAAAATAAAAAAAATAAAAAAGGGGAAAAAAGAAAAAGGAAAAAGGAAAAAAATGAGAGAAAAAGAGAGAAGGGACAATGTCACTATCCTTTTGCCACACTTGTGCTTCAAAAATAGCACCATGTTCTTCATGATAGAGAGTCTCCTATTTTATCACTTTCATATACTAGTGGGAATTTTTCATTATAGAACTTGTCTTGTATATTCCAATGATGGGCTTCCTCAAATTGCCCTAGGTCTTCATGAGCAAGCAAGTTGGATGCACACCCACTTAGTTCTCTTTTGAGCTTTCATACACTTATAGCTCTAGTGCATCCGTTGCATGGCAATCCCTACTCACTTGCATCGATATCAATTGATGGGCATCTCCATAGCCCATTAATTTGCCTAGTTCATGTGAGACTTTCTCTTTTTTTGTCTTCTCCTCACAACCTCCACCATACTCTATTCCACCTATAGTGCTATATCCATGGCTCACGCTCATGTATTGCGTGAAAGTTGAAAAAGCTTGAGAACATTAAAAGTATGAAACAATTGCTTGGCTTGTCATCGGGGTTGTGCATGATAAATACTTTGTGTTATGAAGATCGAGCATGACAAGATTATATGATTTTGTAGGGATAACTTTCTTTAGCCATGATATTTTGAGAAGACATGATTGCTTTATTAGTATGCTTGAAGTATTATTGTTTTTATGTCAATATTAAACTTTTGTTTTGAATCTTATGGATCTGAACATTCATGCCACAATAAGAAAAATTACATTGATAAATATGTTAGGTGGCATTCCACATCAAAAATTCTGTTTTTATCATTTACCTACTCAAGGACGAGCAGGAATTAAGCTTTGGGGATGCTTGATATGTCTCCAATGTATCTATAATTTTTTACTGTTCCATGATATTATATTATCTATCTTGGATGTTTTATATGCATTAATATGCTATTTTATATCATTTTTTGGGACTGACCTATTAACCTAGTGCCGACTGCCAGTTGCAGTTTTTTTCCTTGTTTTTGTCTTTTACAGAAAATCAATACCAAATGGAACAAAACTTTTTGAGGATTTTTCTTGTACCAGAAGACAACCAGGAGCTTCGAGAAGAGGCCAGAAGACCCACGAGGGGCCCACAAGCCCTAGGTGCGCGCCCCAGGGGGGCGCCCCCTAGGCTTGTGGGCCCCTCGCAGATGTCCTAACCCTAACCTATGCTCTATAAATACCCAAATATTCCCCTTACGTCAGAGGGCACACCAAAAATACTTTTCCACCGCCGCAAGCTTCTGTTCTCATGAGATCCCATCTTGGGGCCTTTTCCGGTACTCTGCCGGAGGGGGATTCGATCACGGAGGGCCTCCACACCAACCTTGCTGCCCTTCCGATGATGTGTGAGTAGTTTACCACAGACCTACGGGTCCATAGCTAGTAGCTAGATGGCTTCTTCTCTCTCTTTGATCTTTAATACAATGTTATCCTCGATGTTCTTGGAGATCTATTCGATGTAATCTTCTTTTGCAGTGTGTTTGTTGAGATCCGATGAATTGTGGATTTATGACCAGATTATCTATGAATATTATTTGAGTCTTTTCTGAACTCTTTTATGCATGATTAAGATATCCCAACAAACACACCGCAAAAAGTCATTACATCAAATAGATCTCCAAGAACATCGAGGAGAACATTGTATTGAGAATCAAAAAGAGAGAAAATCCATCTAGCTACTGCCTACGGACCCGCATGTCTATGGTGAACTACTCACACATCATCGGAGGAGCACCAATGCGAATGATGAACCCCTCCGTGATCGTGTTCCCCTTTGACAGAGTGCCAGAATAGGGCTCTAGATTGGATCTCATGGTTCTGGAACTTGCGGCGGCTGGAATTGTGTTTCGATAGCTCCCCTAGGGTTTTTGGAATATCTAAGGAATTATAGAGCTGAGAGGCGATGGAGGAGACCCCCATGGGCCCCACCACCCACCTGGGCGTGCCAGGGGCCTCTGGCGCGCCTTGGTGGGTTGTGGGCCCCATGGGCCTCCCCTCTGGTGCTTCCTCCGCTCCCAAGTTGTCTTCTGGTCCAAAAAAAATCTCCAAAAATTTTCGCTGCGTTTGGACTCCATTTGATAGGGATATTCTGCGAAGTAAAAAACAAGCAAAAAATAGCAACTGACACTAGGCACTATGTCAATAGGTTAGTCCCAAAAAATGATATAAAGTTGCTATAAAATGAAGGTAAAACATCCAAGAATGATAATATAACAGCATGGAATAATAAAAAATTATAGATACGTTGGAGACGTATCAGCATCCCCAAGCTTAATTCCTGCTCGTCCTCGAGTAGGTAAATGATAAAAACAGAATTTTTGAGGTGGAATGCAGCCTAACATGTTCATGACATATTCTTTTCTTTTGTAGCATGAACATTTGGACTTTTAGATGGTTCAAAGCAATAGTCTATAATTGACATGAAGACTTAAATACTCAAGCATATCAACAAGCAACCATGTCTTTCAAAATATCAACACTAAAGAAAGCTATTCCTAGCCCATCATGCTCAATCATTGATCCATTCATGAAACACACTCGAATATTAGCTACATCCAATGCACAAGTATGATCATAGTTCTCCCTAGTTGGTGATTTACAAGAGAAGATGGAGACTCAAATAAAATTAAAAAGTGCATAAAAGTAAATAGATAGGCCCATCGCAGAGGGAATCAGAGATTTGTAGAGGTGCCAGAGCTCAAAGCTTGAATTTAGAGATAAAATATTTTGAGAGGCATACTTTTCCCGTCAACGAAAACGACCAAGTAGTTCCAAATACTTTCCATGCTAGGTACATCATAGGCGGTTCCCAAACATAAAATAAAGTTTATTCCTTTTCCACCATTCTTTCACAATACATGGCTAGCCGTATCAAGGGGTGCCTTCCATTCCAACACTTTCCAAGGAATTTATTATTTGACAATATAAAGTAAATTTCTTTTTAATTTTGGGACTGGGCATCCCTACTACCGCCATACTCTCGTGCAATGACAAGTGAATAAACACTCATCTTGAGAATAACACATCTAGCATGGAAAAATATTAGCCACCCTATTGGGAATATAGCTATTGGGTATGACCCACCCAGGAGGGGCCGGGTCATGCCACTGGCGGTTCATAATGATGAGGCCCAAGAAGAGATGGCGGTTCACGAAGCAAGCTTATTGAAGGCCCAAGACCCGGAGGAGACTTGAGGACCGCGGGCGTAAACTGCCATATGTTTAACTTATACGTTAAGGAAAGTGTAGTTCTGTTACCGAGCCGGACACGTTGTGTATGAGCCGGCCAGGACTCTGTAAGCCGCCGGGCATCAGCCTGTGTATATAAAGGGGTGACCCGGCGGCGGGTTAGGGAGGGAGAAGAAGTCGAGAACTAGGTCAAGCATATTCGCTCCCTGGTAATCAAAACCCAAGCAATACAACCTAAAGCAGGAGTAGGCCTTTACCTCATTGAGAGGGGCCGAACCTGGGTAAACTCTGTGTCCCTTGTCCCGTTTTAACCCCTTCATACTAACCTCGTCGTGATGGCTCCACACCTAAGTCCTCATGCTAGGACATCTGCCGTGACAATTCCACGACAGTTGGCGCCCACCGTGGGGCCAGCGCACGGTGGTTTCGAGTTCTTGAAGGGCAGCTTCGCAGGGCTCAAGGGATACGCTGTGGGCCGGATGACCAAGAGTCGTCGCGGCAAGCTCTACATCGATGATGCAGGCTGGAGCCCCGAGGCCGGCTCAATTGAGTACGGGTACCGGGTCCCCTTCGGCGGAATCCACGTTTTCATAGGCAAGATCGGCGAACCGGGCCCTGAGCCGGACACCTGCACCGACGTCATCGAGACGGCTCAGCGCGCGCGACCCGCCCGGGTTCAACCCGCCGTGAAGCGTGCCTTTGTCGGATTTATCCATGGGGCGGAATTGGAGGAAGGATCTGTATCTGGTGGTGAGACGGCCATCTACTCTGATGGTGAGTCGTCAACCGGCGAGACCAACTCAATCTATCAACCGATGGTGACAGTATTCCGGACCCCTATGAGCCACCGAACAGGGTCGCTATTTTCATGGCCGGTACACAGCCAGCTCTTGGGTCGACAACCACCGCAGCTATGACCTCTAGTTCAATGGATGCGGCGGCGGCTGGTGCTAGCGGTTCTGCGCGCCCACCGGCTCAAGTCCTCACAGAATTGTTGGAAGCTTTGGCGACTTTAATGGGGGTGGAGGTAACCCCGGATACTCAGGAGCAGCATAAGGTGGATGTGGCGAAGGTGCGAGATGAGATCACCCAAGCCAAGGAGGAACTGGCGGCTGAAAACGCTAGGATGGCCGCGGAGCGGGCTGCTTTGGACGCCCAAGCACAACGGATTCAGGTAGACTCCTTCCGGCTCACATTGGATCAGAACGCTTCAAACGAGATCATGAGGAGGAGGCACCAGAGTCGACTACCCCCGGTTTATGAGGCAAGGGACCTCTTCAACACGCCTGGAGCAGGAACCAGTGACCCGCCGGCGGTGAACCAGGTGGTTGAAGCACCTATAACCGGAACACCGGTTCAGCCGCGCGTGATGGACCCGCCCCGATTGAATAATACCCCGCCTCAGCATGTTCCGACACCTCCGGGTCATTATTCCAACCCTTTGGATAATATGATTGCTGCGGCAACGCGATTGGCGGCCCTGCCAGTTGAAGGCGAGTCACCAGCTGCGATAGAGACGCGGAGGGTTAGAGAGCTTCTTCAGACAGCGCTGGATCAGCAGGCGGCTTATTCGTATAGTCGCGAAAGGATTCACTCAACCCCTCAGCCAAGCCGGAGTTATAGCCGACGTATTGAGTCGCCAACAGTTTCAAGCAGTGAACAGCAAAATAACCAGCCTCATGGGCATAACCCGGCGCACGGTGGTGGTGGTGCTCAGACATTGGTGGATCAAGGCAGGGCGCGTCGGGAGGCTGAGCTGGCGGCTCAGCTGGCGGCTCAACAACAGTCGCCGGTTTATCCATCTGCATCGGTGGAGGCAGGAGTGACCTCCAGAACTTTGGGTGTGCCATGTTTATTGCCAGCTCTACGCAATGAGCGTTTGCCTAAGGATTTCAAGGGCCCTCGTAAGGTGCCTAATTATACAGCAGATCAGCCCCCTGAGGCTTGGATTGAGAGCTATGAGATGGCCATGGAGATGCTATATGTTAGTGATGCTGCATGTGCCAAGTATTTCACCATGATGTTGGATGGGCCGGCTCGTACTTGGTTGAAGGGGCTCCCTGCTAACTCCATTAGATCATGGGCAGAGTTGAAAGCTCGTTTCATACAAAATTTTAAAGACACATGCAAGCAACCTATGTCAATCCTGGATTTGGATTCTTGTGTCCAAGGTGAAGGCGAGTCAACAACACATTGGGTGCGCCGGATCTCAGCTATTATACACTCGTCGGACAGTATCAACGCCGGTTCAGCAGTCCTGATGTTGGAGAAGAATTGTCGTTTCCTTCCCCTTAAGAAGAAGCTGGGGTGGCTTAAACGCCACTGCAACGACATGGGGGAGCTCTTGGCGGCTCTCGTCAAGTGTGTCGACTCTGATAGTACCAAGGACCCCGAGTCTGATGATGAGAAGCCGGGGAAGGGAAAAAGAAGCAGCAATGCGAAAGGGCAGCAGCATAACCCAGCAGGTCAAGGCGGCAATGGTAAGCGCAAGGCTGATGGCAACTTAGACTTTGTGGCTAACACCAATACGCAGAATAATAATCAGCGTCGCAAGGGAAAACCAACCCGGTTTGGGGGGCCAAAATTTAACCTTGAGGCAATGATGAATCAGCCTTGTCCAAAGCATAGTATGCACGAGAAGCCGGCCACTCATCTGTGGAAGGATTGCTTCATCATGAAGGAATATAGGAATTCCAATTTTTTCCAGAACAATCATGGCCCGAATGGCGGTTCAGGACCCAGCTCTCATGGGCCTGGCTTTGGTGGTGGCGGTTCAAACTCTGGCTTTCAGGGCCAAGGCAATCAAGGTGGCTTTAATCAGCAATCTGGTTAAGGGAATCAACAGCAGCAGTCTGGTTATCAGAGTAACCCGAAGCAGTTGAATAGTGGACAGTACCATGTTTTCACCACAAGTTTATGTAAGCGGGATCAGAAGCTCCATAAGAGAGCAGTAAACTCGGTTGAGCCGGTGGTACCTCATTATTTAAAGTGGTCTAACAAAGATCTTCAGAGTTGTGAGGACCACCCGCCCCGGGTTGATAATCCAGGTCAGTTGGCATTGGTGATGGCTCCTCAGGTAGGAGGATATAAGCTTACAAAAGTACTCATGGATGGGGGCAGTAGTATCAATATCCTTTATTATGATACTTTTCGTCGCATGAATCTGTCTGACAAAGATCTTCAGACGTCTTCTACTGTTTTCCATGGGGTGGTGCCTGGTAAGTCGGCATATCCAGTGGGTAAGATAACCCTGGAGGTAGCCTTTGGAGATGACCGTGATTTCAGAGTTGAAAAATTAACATTTGAGGTGGTCAAGATCAAAAGCCCGTATCACGCCTTGTTCGGGCGGCCGGCTTACACCAAGTTCATGGCACGGCCTTGTTATGTTTATTTACAGCTTAAAATGCCGGGTCATAAGGGCACCATCACGATGCACGGTGATAGGAAGATTGCTCTGGATTGTGAAGAGGGTGATGCTGCGTATGCTGAGTCGGCCTGTGCCACCGAGGAGTTGAAGTTTTATAAGGATAATGTTGACCCGACGGATATGACACCTTTGAAGAAGCCAACTACAGAGAATGACCCCCTGTTAAAATTTAAGTCGGCAGATGACACTAAGTTGGTCGATTTTGTTCCTGGTGACTCATCCAAACAGTTCAGTATAAGTGCCAACATGGATCCGAAATAGGAAAACGCGTTCATCGAGTTCATCCGTGAGAACCGGGACATCTTCGCATGGAAACCTTCTGACATGCCAGGTGTACCGAGGGAACTCGTTGAGCACACTCTTAATGTTGATCCAAGATTTAAACCGGTCAAGCAGTTTCTTCGTTGTTTCAATGAAGAGAGGCGCAAGGCAATTGGTGAAGAAGGGGCCCGGCTCTTAGCCGCTGGATTCATCATTGAGGTTTTTCATCCTGAGTGGTTAGCTAACCCGGTGCTGGTGCTTAAGAAAAACGGCACTTGGCGTATGTGTGTGGATTATACAGACCTTAATAAGGCCTATCCGGCTGACCCTTTTGCTCTCCCTCATATTGATCAGATTATTGATGCTACGGTGGGTTGTGAGCATTTGAGCTTTTTGGATGCTTACTCTGGGTATCACCAGATTAAAATGGCAGTTAAGGACCAGGATAAGACAGCTTTCATCACTCCCTTTGGAGCCTTCTGCTATGTGTCTATGCCCTTTGGGCTCAAGAGTGCCCAGGCGACTTACCAACGGTGCGTCCAGAATTGTCTCCATGACCAGATCGGACGCAATGTTCACACTTATGTGGATGATATCGTTGTGAAATCCAGGAAGAGAGAGACTTTGATAGATGATTTGAAAGAAACCTTCAACAATCTCCGGGTCTATAAAATGATGCTTAACCCGGCCAAATGCGTCTTTGGCGTGCCAGCAGGCAAACTATTGGGTTTCCTGGTTTCTGAGAGAGGCATTGAAGCTAACCCGGAGAAAATTAAGGCTATCACTTCTTTGGCTAAACCAGCATGTATCAATGACGTCCAGCGGTTGGCAGGCCGGATTGCAGCTTTGAGCCGGTTTATCAGCCGGCTGGGAGAAAAGGCTATCCCTTTGTATCAAATGATGAAGAAGACAGATAACTTTGTCTGGAGTGATGCTGCCAATGAGGCGTTTGAGTCGCTTAAGAAACAGCTGGCTGAGCCGCCGGTTCTTGCAGCTCCTATTGAGAAGGAGCCCTTACTTTTATATGTGGCTACAAACAATAGAGCTGTCAGTGTGGCAATTGTGGTTGAAAGGAAAGAATCAGGCAAGGAGTATCCGACTCAAAGGCCGGTTTATTATGTCAGTGAGGTGCTCATCGAATCCAAACAGAGATACCCACATTGGCAGAAATTGGTTTACGGCGTGTTCATGGCTAGTCGCAAGTTGAAGCAATATTTCCTCGGTCATCCCATCACTGTTGTTAGTTCTGCTCCCTTGGGGGGTATTATTCAAAACAGAGAAGCCACAGGAAGGATCGCTAAGTGGGCTATTGAGCTTGGACCCCATGGCTTGAAGTATATGCCTCGGACGGCTATAAAATCTCAAGCACTTGTGGATTTCATCAATGACTGGACGGAGCTGCAGATGCCTGAGGATAAGCCGGACAATACATATTGGACCATTCATTTTGATGGGTCCAGGCAGTTGGAAGGCTCAGGGGCTGGAGTTATATTGACTTCCCCGCGAGGTGATAAATTCTGTTATGTTTTAAGGTTGATGTTCCCTTGTACTAACAATGCAGCTGAGTATGAAGCTTTACTCCATGGTCTTCGGATGGCTAAAGAGATGAATTTAAGCCGGGTGAGGTGTTTTGGCGACTCAGACTTAGTGGCTCAGCAGGTGTCAGGAACTTGGGATTCAAAGGATCCACTCATGGCGGCTTATCGCCGAGAGGTTGATACTATTGCTGGTCATTTCAAAGGTTATCAAGTGGAGCATGTTGATCATAGGAAAAATGAAGCTGCTGATGCTTTAAGCCGGCTGGGGTCTCAGCGTAAGCCGGTACCCCCTAATATTTTCCTCGATGTTTTGCATAATCCATCAGTTAAATTGCCTACGAAGGAAGATCTTGCAGTCCCTGACCCGGAAGCACAGTTGGTGGCAGCTCTCCATGTTATGCCTGATTGGACTATTCCATATTTGGCTTATATGACCCGGGGTGAGTTACCTGAGGATGAAACCTTGGCCAGGCAAATAACCTGGAGGTCTAAGTCAATGACTATTGTCAATGGGGAGTTGCATAGATGCAGTGTTACAGGGGTGTTTCAACGATGCGTTTCGCCTGAGGAGGGCCGTGAAATTTTAAGGGAGATTCATGAAGGAGATTGTGGTCATCATGCCGGCTCTAAATCTCTGGTTGCTAAAGCTTTTCGTCATGGGTTTTATTGGCTGACGGCTCACGCTGATGCAGAAGATCTGGTCAGTAAATGTGATGGTTGTCAGAAATTTTCCAGACGAGCTCATGTACCGGCTCAAGAATTAAGGATGATTCCAATTACTTGGCCGTTTGCAGTCTAGGGGCTGGATATGATTGGGCCTTTTAAAAGGTCCAAGGACAAAAAGACTCATCTCCTGGTAGCTGTTGACAAGTTTACAAAGTGGGTTGAAGCTGAGCCGGTCAGCAAATGTGATGCAACAACGGCGGTTCAATTCATCAAGAAGGTGGTCTTTCATTTTGGATACCCTCATAGTATCATTACTGATAATGGTACTAATCTGTCTAAGGGTGCAATGAAAGAGTTCTGTCAACAAGAGCATATCTGGCTTGATGTGTCATCAGTGGCTCATCCTCAATCTAACGGTCAAGCTGAAAGAGCCAATCAAGAAATCTTGAGAGGTATCAGACCCCGGCTTATGGTCCCTTTGCAGAGGACACCGGGCTGTTGGGTAGAGGAATTACCCTCAGTGTTATGGAGCATCAATACCACCCCCAACAAATCTACGGGTTACACGCCTTTCTTCATGGTTTATGGAGCAGAGGCGGTTCTCCCTAGTGACATCCGTCACAACTCGCCCCGTGTGGCGGCTTATGTTGAAGCTGATAATGAAAAAGCACGTCAGGATGCTATTAACCTGTTGGATGAAGAGCGTGACCTGGCGGCGGCTCGTTCGGTGATTTACCAGCAGGATCTGCGCCGTTATCATAGCCGCCGGGTTAAAACCAGGACCTTTCAAGAAGGCGATTTGGTGCTCCTGCTTATCCAGGATCAAACTGATATGCACAAGCTATCCCCACCTTGGGAAGGACCCTTTGTGGTCAGCAAAAATCTGAACAATGGGTCATACTACCTTATCGATGTTCGAGACCACAAGGACTCACGCACGTCGGAGGAGGAAACCCGCCGGCCGTGGAATATTGCTCATCTTCGGCCTTATTACACCTGAGCCACCGGCTCTTATGATGTACATACCTTGTCAATGTATATATTATGATGAATATAATAAAGCTGGCATCCCTGAATTCAGGGCCTCTGTCGTTTCATTTATAAAGAATATGAGTCTATTATGACTTCATCTAATCACTTGGGGGCTTCCTGCTCATTGAGCATAGCTATGACTACCCAGCTGATCCGGCTTATACGCCTGGAATGAAATATTACATGGGGGCTCTGTTAATGGACAGAGCTTTGTTGACCCTTGTAATAGGCTTGGACGCCAGGTGTATTCACCAAAACATCCGGGTTATCCTGCCTTTGTAAGTTTGCCACTCCGCCCAGGTAATCCTGGAATGACTCGCCGTACTCTTGACAGTCAATCTTATAGACCCTGAACTTGTTAAGGTTAAAACGGCGATTGGTCATGTGAGGCCCGGCTTACAAGGTTTGAATGAAGGTTTAACTCAGCGGCTGTGCGGCCCTTGAACGGCCCTTGATTTTGAGGCTTGGCGGCCTATGAAAGCCTTGGGTTTTAAATTATATTTGATTTTGAACATTTTTTGAGGTTCATCTCTTGTGACATGTTAATACATGATTGAAAAACCGATGAGGGCTATGTTTCCTTATGGTTTATATATGAACTTATCCGGAGTTTATTAACCCGGCCTGGCTTTGGACTTTAAGTCGCCAGTGTATAATAATTATTTGCTTGAGTATTGTGCTCTAAGCTTTGGGATGTTAACCCTGGCTGCGATGGCGTGATAAGTCGGCAGTATGAATAAAATTATACAGGGCGTTGTGTTCTGTCTGGACTGTTACCCTTGCTGACATGATAAGACGGTAATGTGCCTAAACATCACAGGTATGATGTTTATTTTCTTGTTATATGAGGTTTTGATAAGCCGGCCCTGATCATGAATTGTTTAGTCATCAGTGGTTTTTGTAAAGAGGTATTGTAACCCGCCCTGGGCTAAACCGCCAGGACACTTGTTATCTGTTTATGTGCGGGAACAAATGATTAAACTACCTTGCATCGTTGATGGTACTAAGAAGCATAAGTGGCGGATCTTTAAATGATGGATCAGCAGTGTTATGCGAATAAAACACGCACGATGGCGTGACAGAGCGGAATTGTTTAAACTAGCCTATTACAAGGCATCTGAAGGCCCAAAAGGACAAGTGTTTTTCATATGTAGCATCACAACGCTATGACTAGCACCGGCTCATGAATTCATATGGTTATTCTTGGCGGGTTGAGGCTTCCGGGTCATCCTGCGCCGGTTCTTCTTCCTCCTCTGTCGTCTGGAAGTTAGGCGATGACCAATCGATCCCAGTCAAAGCATTGAAAACAGCTTCATCATCTATAAGGGTTGACGGGTCAATATCAGGAGCGAAGGTGTGCTTTCGCATTGGCGGGATAAGGTCCACGACCTCATACACCGGCGCCTTCACTTTGGTATTTTCAGCATCATAAGCCGGGTGATATTTGGAAAGATCAGTCTCTTGGGCCAATTTGCTTGAAAAGGGACGCATGTCCCTTACTATTTTTGTGAAGTCCTCAGCACTGAAGGGAGACCCATCTTCTTTTAAACTCGGGCAACCGGTGGCCAGTTCTGCTGGGTCAAGCTCTGATTGCCATGCCTTTGCCCGGCTTAAGACCGTAATGGCACCAGCTCTGGCGGCTAAACGTTTCAATTCTTCAACTCTTTGTGGCAGCACAGATAGTTTCTCCAATGTTTCCTTGATGAGGGAAGGCGGTTGCTTCTTATGGGAGGAGGCAGCAATAGCTCGTTGAGTGCCAGTGTATAATTGCTCTATAAGGGTGTAGGCAGCTTTCAGCCTCATGCGCATGTCTGAGCCAAAGTGGGAGATTCTGGAGCCTGCATTACCAAAGAGATTGATAAACCGGTTGAGTAATTGTTTAAGGCATGGATGATGAAAGATTGAAATATATTATCACTTACCAAAGATGGTGGCTGTCATGCTATTGATTTGATGTTTTAAGCTGGATAACTCATCAGTAACCGGCTTAAGGGCGGCCTCAGCATCTTCTGCTCTTTTTTGTAGAGCTGCCTTCTCGGTTTCCCAGCTATTTTTCTCAGCACTGAAGTCCTTTTTTAGTTTTTCAATATTTTCCAAAGCAGTCTTCAGTGCTGATTTGGCCTTGGAAGTCTCAGATTGCTGGGTCTGAATATTTTGCTTCAGATCACTGACTTGAGATTCCTTCATGTCCAATTCAGCCTGTCACATAAAAAGGCAGGTAGTATGACATTCTGATGATCATCCTATTGTAAGTCCCAAGCATAATACAAGTATTTTACTTGGCACTTGGGGGCTAATGCACATTGCTCTTTTCTTCAAGACAGTTATATGATGACTCGGCTGCACTATTATAACTATAGCCGACTCATGGGGGTTACATACTTGGATTTTATTCACAATTATGGTGATAGGTTCCGGCTTATTGATGCTGAATAAGCCGGCCCTTTGGGGATACATATGCGAACTTGAGAACTACAATTTGAAGTCCCGGTTTTAGCTGTGCAGCTTAAGCCGACCCTTGAGGGCTACTTGTTTTGACTCTGCAACTCTAAAGCGCTATGACAGTAATGAAAGATTAAAGAGGCTATCTGAAGTCTACAGTATATTCAATTCTATCATACCCAATAGACTTGGCGGCTGGCAGAGATATATGGACAAGATGATAGTGGTTACCTCAAAACGTTCCTTCATAAGGTTGACCAGGTTGGCTTCAAAATCACGGCTGGTGTGAAGGCGGTTTAGGTAGCCTGAATAAATCTCCTGAGCATTGAACTGGGCATAGCCTTCCAAGTCCACATTCCACTTGCCCTTATCAACAGCAGAAAATTCTTCTTTGGCGCTGTGCTTGGATAAGACGGTGGGATTACCTGGTGCTGCATAAGCCATCCCAGTGATTATGACATCTTCAGTTTCTTGAGCCGGATGCGTGGGGCTGGGCGGTTTAGCAATTTCTGGATCAACATTCACGGTGTCCATAGTGACAAGGTGCTCTTCTGGTGGTAGGTTATCAGTAGTGGCCTCAGCGGTTGGATAAGAGGTTTTCGGCAATTGTTTTTCCAGCTCAGAAGGGTTGGAGTCTTCAGCCGGTTTGTTCAATTTCGCCTTCTTGCTGGGCTTGGCCATACCACTGAAAAATAAAATACAAAGATGTCAGCATATTGATTAAGCATGAAGTTTCGACTGATTGAATGCACCCTTACCCAGGCACAGTCTTGAAGGCCGAGATTTGAGTTCCCGTTGAGTCGCCAGAGGAGGAGTGAGATGTTCCCTGATAGTTTGAATCAGACGGATTAAGAGGTTGACGGAAGAAACCTGCCTTGGGGTAAGCTAAGTCGTAAATATGTGAGACCTCGGGACGACGCTTGCGAGGAACCGGCGTGTTTGGTAAGCCGGAAGAAAGAATCCCACCACCACTGTTCCGGGTCGTGCGACGAGCTTCATGCTGCTGCTTCTTCAAAATAAAGTTGGGATCCAAGTAAGCTAAAGGGTGAGAAAACCTTACTTTTCGGCTTGCTTGTCGAGTTTTCTGTGTTGGCAGAGGTTCTGAGCCGGAGGGAAGGATAATTACCTAGTCATCATCTACACGGCTGGCTTCCGCATCATCCTGATAATGGTCATTGTTAATAAGATGTACAAAAAAGGAGCCAAGAGAATCAAGTTCTACCTCCGACTCTTCATCAAGAGCAAATGGGTCAACTACTTCTGATTTTTTATTGGCAGTTTTCTTAGCCAAGTTCTTGGTCCTGGTCTTCTTGACCGGCTTATCTTGAAGCTTCTTTTTCCAGAAGGGGGAGTCAGCCTGCAGAAATTAAAGTAAGAATGAAAAGGCAGATTGACAGATAATGAGTTAATGAAAACTGTTCACAAATACTCACAGCTGGCGGCTTGTTGAGGGTGCAAAAGGGGTTCAGCCCCGTCTTGCTGCAAGTAGCCAAGCTTTCGTTCAGCAGTGTCTTGACCATCTTGTTGAGGCTCTCGTCGTCTAATTGCACTCGGCTGTGGCGTTGTGGGTCTTTAACGTCACAGGTATACTCGCACGTTAAGCCGGTCCGGCGGCTTAAAGGTAATATTCTCCATGCGACCCAGCATCGAACTAGGTCAACTCCAGTTAAGCCATTGGCCATTAAGGCTCTAATTTTTCCAAAAATGGGCATATATTTGGCTCATTCTGCTGTGCTGATCCGGTCAGGGAGGGGGTGCCTGTTGCTAAGCCGGTTCTGACGATAACCCGGCAAGGGATTTTCACCTTCGAGAGATGTATCTTGGCAGTAAAACCAAGTCTGGTTCCAGTCCTTGGGATGACTGGGAAGTGCGGCGGCTGGGAAAGTAGCTTCTTTGCGCCTCTGGATTGAAATGCCGCCCAGTTCTAGGCTGGGTCCATCTGTGAACTCAGTCTGGCGGTTCAAGTAATAGAATTCCCTGAACAGCTCTACAGTGGGTTCCTGTTGAAGATATACTTCGCAGAAAACTTGGAAGTTGCAGATGTTTGAAACAGAGTTGGGCCCAATATCTTGCGGATGAAGTTGAAAGAAGTGTAGCACATCACGAAAGAATTTTGAGCTGGGTGGAGTAAACCCCCGAAGCATGTGATCCGTGAAAACTATAACTTCACCTTCTTTTGGTTCAGGAGTGGTCTCAATTCCCGGGACTCTCCAATGGATCACGCTCTTTTTAGCCAGGATGCCTTCGTTCACAAATTCATTAAGGATCTCTTCTGTGACAGTGGAAGCAACCCAGTTGCATGAGGTGACAGTTTTGGTCATTTTGAGGATGAAGGCCTAAAAAGACAATATTGTCGGTTTAAGATTATGCTGTTAAGCCGGATAAATGATCGGAAAGTAAGTGCTATAAAGGTTGATTAAGTCGGAAGATAGTACACATGTTGGCGGCTTAAAAGGGGACTAATGGTACCTAGCGGCTTACGATTTATGAGTTAAGCCACCCGCACAATCATTGATTTTCAGATCTGTGAAGCGGAAATATTGCTAAGTGTTGGACAAACAGTTTTCACAGGTCGATGTTATAATTTCGGATCTACAGCAGTTCAGATAATGAAGGAAAATTCTAAAAATAAGGTGGCGGCAGCAGGACAGTTCACATGCTTAGATGAGATCTTCTATAGAGGGGAGGCGTTTAGATATTAAAAACAAGCGCCAAACTGCTACCGCACAAGATTGGTACTACACTTGGATCAAAAACTATATGATCTAGGGAAGAACGGAGATGAACTCTGACGAACTCGCAGAAACCCTAATGGGATCTACGATCAGAGAAAGGGACTAACTTACTGGAGCTGTTGAACAACGGAGGTGTGCGGACGAACTCTGGTCGGTTCAGGTTGATGCAGCGGCCGCAGTTGAGGAAGTGACGAAAGTCGACGGCGGCGGCGGAGCTCGGGCGCTGGAAGCGTCGTGAGGAAGAGGATGAAGACGAGGAGGCAAGGGGGGAAAGTGAAAGGGACCCCTGGCTCTATTTATAAGGCAGAAAGGATAAGTGGCATGCACGGAAATCGAGGAGATTGAAAAATGGATATGTGACAGCACAGACGCCTCGATTTTCGGAGATTCATTAAAGTGACGACATATTAAGATTTGGGCCTCGTGTGATATTAAATGTGAGATGACATCACGGCGGGTTACCGAAATTTCAGGAGATGACGTCACGGCGGGTTATGAGATCCCGCGAGGACAGATGAGGAAGGATTTTTTCTAAGTGTTGAAGATTGATATGAACAATTTCACATCAACCTGGGGCCTAATGTTGGGAATATAGCTATTGGGTATGACCCGCCCAGGAGGGGCCGGGTCATGCCACTGGCGGTTCATAATGATGAGGCCCAAGAAGAGATGGCGGTTCACGAAGCAAGCTTATTGACGGCCCAAGATCCGGAGGAGACTTGAGGCTCGCGGGCGTAAACCGCCATATGTTTAACTTATACGTTAAGGAAAGTGTAGTTCTGTTACTGAGCCGGACACGTTGTGTATGAGCCGACCGGGACTCTGTAAGCCGCCGGGCATCAGCCTGTGTATATAAAGGGGTGACCTGGCGGCGGGTTAGGGAGGGAGAAGAAGTCGAGAACTAGGTCAAGCATATTCGCTCCCTGGTAATCAAAACCCAAGCAATACAACCTAAAGCAGGAGTAGGCCTTTACCTCGTTGAGAGGGGCCGAACCTGGGTAAACTCTGTGTCCCTTGTCCCATTTTAACCCCTTCAAGCTAACCTCGTCGCGATGGCTCGACACCTAAGTCCTCATGCTAGGACATCTGCCGTGACAATTCCACGACAAACCCCTTGCCGCTTCATGAGTGGTACGGGCACACAAAAAGGAAATTCATTTTGAAATTAGAGTTGGCACATACAAATTTACTTGGAACGGCAGGAAAATACCGCATATAGGTAGGTATGGTGGACTCATATGGCATAACTGGGTTTAAGGATTTTGGATGCACAAGTAGTATTCCCACTTAGTACAAGGAAAGGCTAGCTAATAGATTGAGAAGCGACCAACCAAGAAACAAAAAATCTCATAAGCGAGCATTGAGCATAATTAACACCGAATAATGCACCACAAGTAGGATGTAATTTCATTGCATAACTATTGACTTTCGTGCTTGCATAGGGAATCACAAGCCTTAACACCAATATTCTTACTAAAGCATAATTACTCACCAACATGACTCACATATTACTATCATCATATCTCAAAACTATTACTAAGAATCAAGTTTATTTTGTCCAATGATCTTCATGAAAGTTTTTATTATATCCCTCTTGAATATCTATCACTTTGGGACTAATTTCATATATTGCAATTGCTTTTGACAAGCTCAAACAAATTTAAGTGAAGAACATGAGCATAAAAAATTTCATCTCTCAAAATAATATAAGTGAAGCATGAGAGAATTTCTTCAAAAAAATTACTAACTCTCAAATAAATCTAAGTGAAGCATGAGAGTATTTCTTCAAAAAAAATTAAAGCACACCGTGCTCAAAAAGATATAAGTGAAGCACTAGAGCAATTCCATAGCTCAAAAATTTTAAGTGAAGCACATAGAGCAATTCTAATAAATCATAGCATAGTTATGGCTCTCTCAAATAGGTGTGTCCAGCAAGGATGATTGTGACAAACTAAAAAGCAAAACAAATAAAGACTCATATAATACAAGATGCTACAAGCAAAACACATGATGTGTGACGAATAAAAACATAGCTCCAAGTAAAATTACCGATGGTTGTTAGAAGAAAGAGGGGATGCCTTCAGGGGCATCCCCAAGCTTAGTTGCTTGGTTCTCCTTGAATATTAACTTGGGGTTCCATGGGAATCCCCAAGCCTAGGCTCTTTTCACTCCTTATTCCTTCATCCATCGAGATCTCACCCAAAACTTGAAAACTTCAATCACACAAAACTTAACAAAACCTTCGCGAGATCCATTAGTATAAGAAAACCAATCTTTGCTTTAAGTACTATTGAAAACCCATTCATATTTTGTTATTACATTATAACTACTGTATTCTAACTTTACCATGGCTTATACCCCCCGATACAATCCATAGATTCATCAAAATAAGCACACAATGCAAAGAAAACAGAATCTGTCAAAAAAAGAACATTCTGTAAAGACACGAATTTTACCCATACTTCTGTAACTCTAAAAATTCTGAAAAACTAGAAAAACAGAGGCTAATTGCAAATCAATCTTATGTAAAAAAAATCTGAATTTTTCGTCCCTTCTGTGAATTTTAACAATTCTATTACTGGATGCAAAAGTTTGGGTTTTTCAACAGGATCAAATCAACTATCACCCAAAGCTATCCCAAATGCTTTACTTGGCACAAACACTAACTAAAACATAAAAAACACAATCATAACAAAGGAATAATTGTGCAAACACTCAAGAATAGAAAGAAAAAGGAAAAATAAATTTTATTCATTGGGTTGCCTCCGAACAAGCGCTATCATTTTATGCCCCTAGCTAGGCATAATGCATAGATTCAATTATTGTCATCTTTAGTTTTTGCCCCATAGGTTGCCGTCATGATTGATTCATATGGTGGCTTAATTCTTGTTCTAGGGAAGTGTTCCATACCCTTTCTCAATGGAAATTGAAATTTAATATTCCCTTCTTTCATATCAATCACGGCACCTATAGTTCGTAAAAACGGTCTACCAAGTATGATGGGACAAGACGGATTGCAATCAATATCAAGAACAATAAAATCTATGGGCACATAGTTCCGATTTGCAAGAACAAGAACATCATTAATTCTTCCCAAAGGCTTTTTAATAGTGGAATCCGCCAAGTGCAAATTAAGAGAACATTCTTCAATATTGGTAAGACCAAGCACATCACATAAAGATTTTGGAATTGTGGAAACACTAGCACCCAAATCACATAAAGCAAAGCACTCATAATTTTTAATCTTGACTTTAATGGTAGGTTCCCACTCATCATATAATTTTCTAGGAATTGAGTTCTCTAATTCCAACTTTTCTTCTAAAGCTTTCATCATCGCTTCTACAATATGTTTAGTAAAAGCTTTATTTTTTTCATAGGCATTGGGTGAATTTATCATGGACTGCAACAAAGAAATACATTCAATCGAAGAGCAACTATCATAATTAAAGTCTTTGTAATCCAAAAGAGTGGGCACATCACTAGTTAAAGTTTTGACCTCTCCAAACCCACTTTTATCAATTTTTTCAACAAGATTTTCACCCTCCAAATTATGAGGACGCCCTCTAGCTAAAGTTGACTCTTCTTCAGTCCTCTTTTCATCAATTTTAATATTACTAAACAAGGAATCAATAGAAGAAACACCAATCATTTTAAGATCTTCATCATGGTTATGAAAGCAATCGGTAGAAAACGCTCTTTCTAAAAATTCTCTTTTTGCTCGAAGCATAGCAGTTCTTTTCTTACTTTCATCCATAGAGACATATAAAGCTTTAATTGATTCATTCACATCTACCTTAGGTGGAAAATTTTTAACCTTGAGATTTTCTACATCATGGGAAATTCTATCAATGCTTCTAGACATATCATCAATCTTATTCAACTTTTCTTCTATCATAGTGTTGAAAACTTTTTGAGCATTGATAAATTCTTTAATATTACTCTCAAGATCAGAGGGGTTCCTATTATTATTGTAAGAGGAATTACCATAGGAATTGCCATAATTATTAGAGGAATTTCCAGGAAAAGGACTAGGATTAAAATTACCTCTATAAGCATTGTAAAATTGTTTCGCGAGACAAAATTCACATCTATGGGATCACTATTCTGCTCAATCAAAGTAGACAAAGGCACATCATTAAGATCAATAGGAGCACTTTTATTCGCAATTATTTTCATAAGAGCATCAACTTTTTCACTCAAAGTACTAGTTTCTTCAACCGAATTAACTTTTTTACTAGTAGGTGCTCTTTTGGTATGCCATTGTGAATAATTTGTCATAATATTATCTAGCAATTTAGTTGCTTCTCCCAAAGTAATTTCCATAAAAGTACCACCCACGGCGTAATCTAAAAGATTTCTAGAAACAAAATTCAATCCCGCATAAAAAAATTGTACGATCATCCAAAGATTTAAACCATGAGTAGGACAATTTCTTAGCATTAATTTCATTCTTTCCCAAGATTGTGCAACATGTTCATGCTCAAGTTGCTTAAAATTCATGATTTGAGTTCTAAGGGAAATAATTTTCGCGGGCGGAAAATACTTAGTAATAAAAGCATCTTTGCACTTATCCCAAGAATCGATACTATTGCGAGGCAAAGAAGAAAACCAAATTTTGCACGATCCCTCAAAGAGAAAGGAAATAATTTCAACTTCACAATATCATTGTCCACATCTTTTTTCTTTTGCATATCACACTATTCTACGAATGTGTTTAGATGGGACGCGGCATCCTCATTAGGAGTACCGGAAAATTGATCTTTCATAACAAGATTCAACATAGCGGCATTAATATCACAAGACTCCGCACTAGTGGTGGGAGGAGCAATCGGAGTACTAATAAAATCATTATTATTGTTATTGGAAAAATCACACAATTTGGTATTTTCTTGAGACATCGTGACTACGCAAACAAGATTGTAAGCAAACAAGAGATCTGACGAGAAAAAGGCGAACGAAAAAGAAGGCCAACAAAAAGGCATTTTTTTGTGAAGTGGGGAAAATGAAAACGAGAGGCAAATGGCAAATAATGTAAATTGCAAGGAGATGAGATTTGTGCTTAGGAACCTGATAGATGTTGATCATGTCTCCCCGGCAACGGTGCCAGAAATTCCCTTGACGTGGCTTGAGACTGCGTTGGTATTTCCCCAAAGAGGAAGGGATGATGCAGCACAGCTACGGTAAGTATTTCCCTCAGTTATGAAACCAAGGTTATCAATCCAGTAGGATAACCAAGCAACACTATGTAAACGGTACCTACATACAAAGAACAAATACTTGAAACCCGACGCGTAAGAGGGGTTGGCAATCCCTCCTCGGTAAAAAGATAGATTAAATTGTATGAGATTGGATAAATAGATCTAGCAAGAACGCAAAATAAATAAGTAAAGAAAAAGTGCAACAAGGTATTTTTGGGTTTTTGGAATAATAGATCTGAAAACAATATGATAAAACATAGACCCGGGGGCCGTAGATTTCACTAGTGGCTTCTCTCGAGAAAATAGCATACGGTGGGTAAACAAATTACTGTTGGGCAAATGATAGAAGAGCAAATAATTATGACGATATCCAAGGCAATGATCATGTATATAGGCATCACGTCCAAGATTAGTAGACCGACTCATGCCTGCATCTACTACTATTACTCCACACATCGACCACTATCCAGCATGCATATAGTGTATTAAGTTCATGGAGAAACGGAGTAATGCAATAAGAACGATGACATGATGCAGACAAGATCTATTCATGTAGGAATAGACCCCATCTTTTTATCCTTAATAGCAACGATACATGCGTGCCTCGCTACCCCTTCTGTCACTGGGTGAGGACACGGCAAGATCGAACCCATCACAAAGCACCTCTTCCCACTGCAAAAAAAATTGATCTAGTTGGCCTAACTAAACCAAAGATTCGGAGAAGAAATGTGAGGCTATAACAATCATGCATATAAGATATCAAAGAAAACTCAAATAATATTCATAGATAGATCTGATCATAAAATCGCACTTATGCAATCGATCGGATCATATAGATATCCCTGCAACACAACATAGGTCATCGAAAAGATCTCGGACGACTCACCAAAGCACGAAAGCCAGTTAGAAAATGGATTCCTATTTGAAGAGTGCCTAACCGCATTTCATCGGATCCCAACAAACACACCGCAAAAAGTCATTACATCAAATAGATCTCCAAAAACATCGAGGAGAACATTGTATTGAGAATCAAAAAGAGAGAGGAAGCCATCTAGCTACTGCCTACGGACCCGTAGGTCTATGGTGAACTACTCATGCATCATTGGAGGAGCACCAATGAGGATGATGAACCCCTCCGTGATCGTGTTCCCCTTCGGCAGAGTGTCAGAATAGGGCTCTAGATTGGATCTCGTGGTTCTGGAACTTGCGGCGGCTGGAATTGTGTTTCGATCGCTCCCCTAGGGTTTCTGGAATATTTGAGGATTTATAGAGCTGAGAGGCGGTGGAGGAGACCCCCATGGGCCCCACCACCCACCTGGGCACGTCCTAGTGGGTTGTGGGCCCCATGGGCCTCCCATCTGGTGCTTCCTTGGCTCCCAAGTTGTCTTCTGATCCAATAAAAATCTCCAAAAAGTTTCGCTGCGTTTGGACTCCGTTTGATAGGAATATTCTGCGAAGTAAAATACAAGCAAAAAACAGCAACTGGCACTGGGCACTATGTCAATAGGTTAGTCCCAAATAATGATATAAACTTGATATAAAATGAAGGTAAAACATCTAAGAATGATAATATAACAGCATGGAACAATAAAAAATTATAGATACGTTGGAGACGTATCAGTTTGACATTCTTCAGGGGAGTCCAATCGAGAATAGCCTGAACTCGCTCTGGGTTGACAGCAATACCATCCTTGGAGATCACATGACCAAGGTAGGTTACTTCGGGTAGCCAGAATTCACACTTGGAATACTTGGCATATAGCTGATGCTCTTGAAGCTTTTCCAGAACAAGTCGGAGATGTGCAACATGTTCTTCTTTACTCTTGGAATATACAAGGATATCATCCAGATAAACCACGACGAACTTGTCGAGGTATTCCATGAATATATAGTTCATCAGACGAGAGAATGTTGCTGGGGCATTGGTTAAGCCGAAAGACATGATGGTGTACTCATATGAACCACAGCGAGTAACAAAGGCGGTCTTGGGAATATCCTCTTCACGAACCTAGATCTGCTGGTAACCCAACCTCAAGTCGAGTTTAGAGAAGACCGAGGATCCAGCAAGTTGATCATACAGATCATTGATCCAAGGAAGGGGATACTTGTTCTGAATTGTTGCCTGGTTGATAGGACGGTAGTCTTGGACCAAACGATTCGTTCCATCCTTCTTCTTGACAGAGAGAGAAGGTGCTCCCCAAGCAGAGGAACTTGGACGAATGAAGCCACTGCGAAGAGATTTGTCGATTTCCTCCTTAAGCTCAAGGAGTTCATGAGGCGGCATCTTGTAGGGTCGTTTGGCAATAGGAGTGGTGCCTGGTTTCATGTCGATGATGAACTCGACAGCTCGAATAGGAGGTATTCCAGGAAGTTCTTTTGGAAAGACATCTTGGAATTCACGAACCACTGGAATGTTTTCAATGCCCTCAAGTGGTGATGCGTTCAACGCATTCAAGGAATAAAGCCGTGCCTCGGCATTTTGAACCAGACGAGCGTGGTAGCTTACTATCTCATCCGAAGGGGTGTAGGAGATGGACGGTTTTAGTGGCGCAAACGATAGAAGTAGTATGTGCTTTCAACCAATCCATCCCCAGAATGATATCAATATTGGAAGACTTCAGTACGATGGGAGAGACATGGAATTCCAGCCTTTCAATTTCAATGGGGACGTTCTTGCTAACCATGGAGGTTCAACATTGGCCCACACGGGTGTGTACTAATAGCAAAGTGTTCATGTACTCACATCTAATGCCGTGCGTGTATGCAAAATCTTCTGATATGAAAGAATCAGATACTCCTGAATCAAATAAAACAGATGTTGATATTGAATTAACAAGAAGAGTACCCATCACAGTAGCAGGCTGGTCTTGAGCTTCATTCAGATCAACGTGGTTAGCTTGACCACGACCATAAGGCCTGGCATTGTTGTTGCGGGGCTGATTGTTTCCACGGCCAGCTGCAGGAAGTGCCAGTTGGTTCTGGTTCTGATAGCATTCCCTGGCACGGTGACCTGGATGGCCACACTTGAAGAAGAGCTCATCATTGGGACGGGGAGCAGGAGCTCGAGGTGGTGCAGCTTGAAGTCTTTACTGCCTAGGTGGTGGAGGAGGCAGACGAGGTGCAGCATAGGATGGTCTTGGAGCAGGTGCAGTTGGACAATACATGTTGTGGGGGATCCATATCCGATGCTTCTGTGAGGGCGGGCCCGAAGATGAGCCAGCGTCACGGTTGCGCCTGAGGGATCCCTGGTGTTCCTACAGACCAGTCTCAACTTGTATGGCCTTGTTCACTAAGGTGGCGAAATCAGCAAAGTCATGCACAAGGAGCGCGAGCTTGATATCAGCTTGAAGTCCATCACGGAACTTTTCCTATCTACGTGCATCAGTAGCAATGTCTTCTTCAGCACAACCAGACAAATCCAGGAACTCCCGCTGATAAGCATCCACGGTCTTGTTGCCCTGGGTGAGGTTGCGGAACTCGCGCTTCTTCCTGTCCATGATTCCCTGCGGAATGAAGCGGGCATGGAAAGCAGCTTGGAACTCCGGCCAAGTAATGATTGTTCCCGCAGGTTGAGTACGCCTGTGGCTGTCCCACCATTGAGCAGCGGGACCCTTGAGGAAAAAGGATGTGAAGGTGACATAGCTGGCAAGGGTAACGTCAGCAGACTCAATTTCTTATGTGATGCTGCAGAGCCAGTCATCAGCATCAAGGGGCTGGGTTGAGCTGCGGTAGATGGTAGGGTTGAGGCGCATGAAATCTTGCAGAGTTACTGGGGTTGGCTGCTGATTCATATTGGGGCGCGGGAACTGAGCCATGACCCCTTCCATAAACAGGTGATTCAGCTCAAACTGTTGTATCATTCCGACCATGTATTCGGGAGGTGGTGAAGCGTGGGCACCACGGCCATGACCAGCGGGTCTAACCATCCTGCTTAAACGCAACAGGGGTGTAACACCCTGATTTTCGCTCCTCAATTTTTCCTTCGCGGGATTTGACTCCCGTCTTTTTTCTCGATGTTATCAGATTTCTTTAGCTCTTGGGTATATGAAGATGGTCATTTAACCTTGCCTTCCCTATCCAACCAGAGATTCTCTCGAGTTCAACCTTGCCACCCAAAATTTGTTCTCAGGGGTTTGCCATCGAAACCCTACCTTCCAAGTTACCGGAAGGGAAACCCTGATCCTTGCAGTTACAAAGGAACCCAATTTCCTTTGACTTGTTGCCTCCTAAACTTTTCCCAATGATCATCCCACATCTATAAACCCTGGATATGCAAAAATATTGCCAAGTCATTTGCAATATTTTTCATTTATAATTAATTCCTTTTTCTGCCAGTTAAAGGAATTAAATCCAGGAAAATATCTATCCATCTCCAAAGTTGATGAAAACTTGTGGAAATATCCTTTTTGATCATATTGAGCTCTCATAAAAATATTGGCCATAATTAAATAAGGGAAATTGCATTTTCCTATTTAATGCCAATATTGCATTTTGGGCAGTTTCTAAAGGAACTACCATTTTGGTAGCCAGGAAGAATCCCAAATAAATTGTGGAGCTTCTCATATCCATATATTCACCATTTCCATCAAGAACCCAAGTTCCATAGTTCAAAGTTTGAGCACAGCATCCATTTGCAAATTTTGTCCAGATTTCCAGTTTGCAAAGGAAGTGCTTGAACCCTTGATCTATTTGAGCTGAAATTTTTTATGGTAGTTAACAATGATAAATCACTCATGGAAACCAAAAACCAGCTCAATCCCTCTATCCATTCTTCCCCATTAATTTTCTCAAGTTTCTGTCCATTTGGAACCTCTGTGAAGGAAGTACCATTTTGGCATTTCCAAATGAGCTGAAACTTTTCCAGTATTTTCATATATTCACATCATCACTCTCTACCAAAATTCAACTCATTTCATAAAACCATTTGAGCACAGCTTCCATTTCCAGTTTCTGACCAGATTGCCCATTTGTGAAGGAAGTATATGCAAATGGGGTCCAAATGTCTTGATATTTTTGCAAGAATATACTCCTTCCTACCACATGCCATTATGACAAAGAGCCAGCTCCTATCCTTCATCTATTTCTTCAGTAGAGTCCACCCAAGTTTCCTGTTAAAATCTTATTCTACAAGTTTCTCTTATCTCAGCTCTACCTAGTTGGTTCCAGGCACTTCTGTCATCTATTTGAGTAGCGAGAGACGTGTTGGACAAGGTTGGGCAGGCAGACGCGTGCCAGAGCAGCTAATGCACATGGTGACCACGCCGCGGCCACGCAGAAACGGTGCACTGTACTCTGCCAGCTCCGTTCGGTCAACTCCGGTCGGCCTCTACTTGTCCGAGCATGTCCAACGGCTACGCCGCACCCGCGTGTCCCCTCTCCAGGCCCTTCCCCCTCCTCTTTCTTCCTCCTTGCGCCACAGCGATCACCACCGCAGTACTGTGCCACCCGTGAACGTCGTCGTTTTCCTCCCTGAGCCCTCTCGAACGCACCCGAGGCCTCCCCACTCTCCCTGAGTCCCTGCCGACATCTTCCCCTTCCTCCGCGTGTTGTTGGAGCTCCAGTGAGCCGATAAGGTCTCCATGGCGGCCGAGCTTATCGTCACGGCCGGCCGGCTATAAATAGGCCTCGGCCCGAGCCTCCCTGGGCACCCACGGCACCTCCAGCCCCTCCTCTACCTCCTAGCACTCTCATGGCCGAAGCCCTCTCCCTCTTCCCCTCCAATTTGCTCCGCTCCCTCACCACTGCCTCCGCTCGGCCTCGGGCGAGTTTCGGCCACCACAGCCCGCCCCCGCCTTCACTTCAAGTACCCACGAGCTCGCCGTGAAACTTTGTGCCCATCCCCACCATCCCCGCAGGCCCGCACCCACCGGAGCGCCCACATCGACCGGACCCACCGCCGTTCTGCCTCCTCCCGTCGCCGCACTGCTAGCCACCCCCGCCGTCCCTGCTCACCACCAACGGATGCAGCGTTCCTCCCCGAGATCGCCGGTATCCGAAACGCTGGAGATGATGGCCGGGGCTCGCCGGCCTCGCCGGTGCCTCTATTCGTCGGGGGAGAAGAAGGGAGAGCAGGAGGAGAGAGAAGGCGAGGCGGGCCCCGCGCGTTAGTGAGCCAGCCACCGGACCCGCCCTGCCACGTCAGTTAAGTGGTAGGGGTGCGGGTGGGCCGGTCCAGCGACTGTAGCGGCTGCGCGGCTCAGCCAGCGCCCCGGGCTCCAGCCGCTTTCGGCCTGTATAGCCCAAGTGCACAGTGCACTTTCCTCTTTTTCGGCAAAAAAATCAGCCAGGGACCCAGAAGTAAATAATATATTTATAGAAAGGTCCTGCCACAGTCAACCCTTCATAACTTTTCGCTCCCAACTCCGATTCAGGTGAAACCAACGCCCACATCTTCAGTTCGTCGAGCCCGTCCCGATGGTATCATTTTCATAATGTTTGCACATTCTGAAAATGACCATTTTGCCCCTACCCTTCATTCAGCGCCTCCGAGAGGGAATCTTTTCCGGCGAATTTTCCTGCGAGGCTACCGCACTCTTTCCCGGGGTATTCTTCGACCCCCAGGCAAGCCGACCATTAGATATATGCCCTAAAGCATTGCTTTGTGTTATTCTTGCATGTTTAAATGAATATGCGTATGCCTGTATGCGTAGTAGTGAGCTGTATGGGACGCTGATGAACCCTTGCCTGCCTTTCTTTAGTGACGGCACCACGCCTGTGTTCTGAGCTGTTTTTTGGCCGTCCGGGGTGGATGCCGATTTTATGTTCTCTTTTCAACAACTGGCCGTGTTTTGAGCTGTTTTGCGGCCGTCTCGGACAGTTGTTGAATTTCTTTCTGTAGTAGTGACCCTATGCTTTGAGCTGCTTTTCGGCCGTCTTAGGGAACTGCTACATTCTTTTTATCAACACCGTCTCATGCTCTGAGCTGCTTTCTAGCCGTCTTGAGCCGGGGTTGAATTATTCCGGTAATGTCCCAGATCTGAGTTGTAAAGACCGTTCTGGTGGCTACTGGTTTCTTTGCCAGTTTTATGCAAGGGTTCCGATGGGCGTAACTTACCGCTAGAATTTGTAAAGTGATAACTTGCCATTTAAATCTTGTTTCACTAATGACTCATTGTGATGTTATATGGAGATAGGTTGTTATGTTTCCACAGTTGTTACCTCATACATAGTTACCACCATGTTAAGCTATTCATGATGAATATCCATGCTTGCTAAGTACTGGCTAAAGCTAAACCTAGTCGGTTGATCCAGATTCACCTGTCTGGACTTATCCGTGCAGCCACATTTACCGGTATGGGACGGCCTTGACTTGGTCTGGCTTCGTGCTCTTTTATCGGTACCACCAAAGAGGGAAGGTTATGTGCGTGTGCTGCCCTGGCCCGGTAGGCGGTGATAACCTTATGAGCCCAGTTGAATTATTTGCCGGCGTCCCCGTTTGGGACAGTTTAGTTGGCCACGACGGTGGCAGGTGTCACGAGGTGACACAGGGGCCACCCAGGGCTTGACTCCGGGGGAGAATGATTGCCGGTGGTACAGTGAAGGAGTCACGGGTTAGGCAGGTTTCGTTGGAGCGACACTGGTCCACCTGAATGGGATCACGAGGCCAGGTGCTCCATGGTGTGGGTAAAGTGCGCAACCTCTGCAGAGTGAAAAATCTATTCGAATAGCCACGTCCACGGTATTGGACAGTCCGTCCAGACCTCACTAGGTGGTCAACCGTAACAAAGATAATAATGATGGAAGAACTTGTCTTATGATCGGAGGTACTCAGCGACTCATGAGTATTCCGAGGATTGTGGGACAACCTGTAAGAGAGTAAGTTTATCAGACTTACAGTGGAGATGCATAGACATCGGATGATGTCAGGGATATGATATGATAGCCAGGGAATGGCTATGAAAGAGATGGTCAGATGACCAAAAGAGTTGGATTGGATCCTAATATTGTTCGGAATATGGATTATTTACTTGATATGCTTTTCTTTATTATATTTACCTTAGTTGTATCTTGCTAGATAATCCTGTTACATCATAATGATTAATATTGCTAGATAGGTATGCTATGCCATGCTAATTAATGATGCTCTAATAACAAATACATGCTTGAATGCCATGGATTGGTTTGCTTGGTGTATATGTTAGTTTGGTTTGCTTGCGAGTACATTCAAAAGTACTCAGCGGCCTTTAACGTGGCCAGGTTCACATAGGGATCCGTCGTCCGTCGTCGAGGAGCCGGAGCGTTCGCGGGCTAGAAGAGTAACCCAGTCAGATCCCTGTGGATTGGAGCCGCACCGAGACCATGCTGCCTTAGGTAGAGCTTTTCCGCTGCCATCACCTCTTGTAAGATATCATGTAAGACTTATATATCCATTAATAGAAATGCCTGTGTTCTTGATACTTGTTGTAAATGCGCATGCCAGAGTGATTTCCTGGGCTGGTATGTGCGGCGACCGTCTGGCTACAGTGGTAATCAGGCGGGGCACCACAATGGGTAGTTTAGCATTGAGCAATTGCAGAGACAAAGAATCATTCATGATGTAACATGCACAATGAAAGAAGTACGATGGATACAACATAGTAGTCAAACACAACATACGGATCCATACATAAGTTCGGTTACAAGCCAAAGTACAAATTCAGAAAGGAAAAGGTAGTCTAGACCAACCAGGTGGCACACAGGCACGCGGTGGAGGGATACAAAAATGGGAGTATCGGTACATGCACCACGGATGCTCTCTGTTGCATGCGCGGCAGCCGAAAGAGTAGGAGACTGCTCAACCGAGGAGGTCTCGGAGAGCTAGCCTGCTTTTCTTGAGCATAGGAACCCGCCGCAGGCGCGCGCTGGGCCAGGCTAGAAGCTTCGGACCGAGTAGGAGACTGCTCGACCGAGGAGGTCTCGGAGAGCTAGCATGCTTTTCTTGAGCATAGGAACCCGCCGCAGGCGCGCGCTGGGCCAGGCTGGAAGCTTCGGACCGAGTAGGAGACTGCTCGACCGAGGAGGTCTCGGAGAGCTAGCCTGCTTTTCTTGAGCATAGGAACCCGCCGCAGGCGCGCGCTGGGCCAGGCTAGAAGCTTCGGACCGAGTAGGAGACTGCTCGACCGAGGAGGTCTCGGAGAGCTAGCATGCTTTTCTTGAGCATAGGAACCCGCCGCAGGCGCGCGCTGGGCCAGGCTGGAAGCTTCGGACCGAGTAGGAGACTAGGTAGGATGGTACGTAGGATTTCTTTTGCATGCTTTGTACGGATCTAGGGGTTAAAATGTGAGAGACTCGGATGCAGAGTAACAAATTTGAGACGTGACCGGTCACTGTCCGCGCACGCGCCCGATCGCATCGACGAGTGTTTCAGGATCGGATTTGTCAAATCCTGCTGTAGATGTTATAATCCCCTGTGCTTCTCCGACGCGCAGGTTCTCTGGGTGGCAGTTGGGATGTGTACTGCTGTCTAGGGCGGTTGATGCCATGGCAGTTGCGAAAGCTCGCTTGCTCGTGCCATGGCTGGCGCTCGACGTGGACCAGATCTTGAGACAGATATGACCTTTCTTTCTTTCTTCCCTCACCACCAGTCCCTTTTGACCCTGGGGATACGTTGCCTCGGCATCCGTTCTTCCAGCCTCTCGACCTCCGCAGCACACTGCCTTAACGATAAAACAAAGCACTCCAAGAAACAGGCAGTGCCACTCCACGAGGCCACCGGCAGAACACGAGTAACCGACCGAGCAACTGTTTGCGCACATCGCGCCCAGCCAGCAGCAGCAGTTTTCCTTTCTGTCTTGGCAGAGGAAAATCATTAGCACCGCAGAATGTCCATGGATTAAAGCTATGTATGAAATCAGTATAACCGGTTCATGATTAGCGTGCGTTTGGGGTCGCCAGGCCGGCCGGACACAATTAGTAGGCGTTGCCTGGCCCCGCCGCTGCACGGCTAGCTGTTACTGCCCACTCAGCGGCGCCAGTGCGCCATGATTTCTTATCCGCCGTGATACATGCACGCTCCAAAAGAACGGCAAGTTGCCGATCGAATGCAAGTAGTACTAGTACTACTCGAGAATACACAGTGCTATTACTACTCGTCTATGGAGTAGTTCGTAGTTTTTCCATTTCGGTTTCGTCACCTTTTTTCGTATTCAATACGGGCAGATGAGATCTAGCCAAACCGACAGCCACAAAGGATCGACCGATCGAGGCCGGAAATGAACACAACAGCTAAGCATATGGTGTGCACGATAGCTACACGATGATGCTAACGCATGCTAGTTTTCTCTGTACAAAGAGAACAACGTATGCCTTCGTCACCGCCACAGAGATCCAAACCGAAGATGGGAGGGAGAAGAGAACAAGTGGAAATACGTGCAAAAAAAGCTAGTAGCTATTACGCCAGGAAGTGAGAGAAAGCAACAACAAAAAAAGCGTTGGAAAATGCATGGCGAGCTTTGCCAGCTACGCGCGGCACGGCAGGCATCTTACCTTAAACCCCCAGTGCCCAGGGGCATGGGCGCCACGCTCACGCTACATATCCGGGCGAGCCGAGCTAGCTAGGCGCACGCCACTCTCAGTCCACACTCCGCTCACGCCCAGACACACGCCGCGCCCCGCACAATGCGGTGCCTGCGCCTCGCCGCCGCGCTGCTCCTGGCCGTCGCGCTCCCCCTCGCGGCCGCCGCGGGGGCCAAGGCCAAGGCCCCGGCCGCCCCGCCGGCGCCGCCGAACGCCACGGCGGCGATGGCCAAGGGCGGGTGCAAGGCCTTCGCGGCCCTGATCGCGGCCTCGCCCGACGCGGCGTCCACCTACGACGCGGCCGCGAGCGGCGGCATGACGGTGTTCTGCCCCTCCGACGACGCCGTGGCGTCCTTCATGCCCAGGTACAAGAACCTGACCGCCGACGGCAGGGCGTCGCTGCTGCTGTTCCACGCCGTCCCCGTGTACTACTCGCCGGGGAGCCTCAAGTCCAACAACGGCGTCATGAACACGCTCGCCACCGACGGCTCCGCCCGGAACTACAACTTCACGCTGCAGAACGAGGGCAACGTCGTCACCATCAAGACGGGCGCCTCCAAGGGCGTCGCGCGGGTCAAGACCACGCTGCTCGACACGGACCCCGTCGCCGTCTACGCCGTCGACAAGGTGTTCGAGCCCGTCGAGCTGTTCAAGCCCGCGCCGTCCCCGACGCCTGCGCCCGCGCCCGCCCCGGCGGCCGACGCGCCCAAGGCGGGCAAGGGCGGCGCCGCGCGCCACCGCTCGCCGCCTGCCGTCGCGGACGCGCCCGGGCCCGAGGCCGAAGACACCGCCCCGGCCGACCAGAAGAAGGACTCCAAGAAGAGCGCGGCCGCCGACGCGCCGCGCGTCCGGTGGCTCGCCGCGGCGCTGGCGGCCGTGGCCGTGGCCTCCACGCTGGCTTAGGGTATTTTATTTCCTCCCTGGTGTTTGATCCATCGGCGTGGTCGATCGTGGCGTGATGGTGTGTTCGTGTAGTGCTTGCGGGATTCGTGCTTCTTCGGCGGAAGACATAGTCGTGTGCTCGATTTTCCTCTGGTTTTTCTTCTTCTCTTTAGATGTTCTTCTCTGTTTGTTACTGCTTGGCATCTGCTCGTGCTACATGAGAGGTTTCATGGCATCTTGAGCTCACCAGACATTGATTTTCGTTTGGAGCGAAGTTGCTCCATGCCATATTAACGGGCGAGCGCATTTTGCGAATTTTCTCGTCAACAACATGTTTTGAGTGACATGTTCCTAGTCCTACAAAGTCAATTTGTGGTTGGAGCCAAGTCTCAAATTTTCTATGGCGTCTTCGTCAGATCGTATAAACAAATGCAACGACGACGGGTCCTTTGCTTGAACGGCGCGCAAGCTTTCATTCATTTCTTGGGACTTCAGCTGTCGGTGGATGCTTCAATCCCCGGCTCAAGCAGGTCAAACAACACAAACCACACATGAATGAAAGTAAAAGTACTGAGGTGACAAGTAGAATAAAGAGAGGAGGAAGGAGAGCTGAAAAAGAAGAGAAGTTACAGCACCTTCCATTTCGGGCTTTCGGCCTAATTATATCGCCCACATGGAGAGCTAAAGCTTGGCAGTGCGAGTGATACCGGCACGCTGGGCCTCCACCGCTGCCGCTAGCCCACTACCCACGGGGTCCAGGCGTAGCCCAAACATCTTTTGGTGCAAGAGAGTGGTGCTCCTCTGGATTGGACGGTGCACCGAGACGAGACGATTAATGAACCACAATCTCGTGAACGGTCCAGCAGTTCCCGCGGTCCGGCCGAGGTTGCCGACACGCGCGCGCCACCACCGCGACACCAGCGGCCGTGAAAACCCATGCACGCGGCACGCCTAAAGAACGGCCACGGCCACGGCAACCCGCATGCACGCCGATCGGCAAGCCATCCGCACGCTCACCCACGTAACGCGCGCAATCATGGCTCGCGCAGCGCTGCTCGTCGCCGCGCTCCTCCTTGCCTCCGTGGCCGTGGCGCCGCTGGCCAAGGCCGAGAGTGCCGCTAACGCCCCCGCCCCCGCCGACGCGCCGGCTGCAGACGGCCCGGCGGCCGACTCCATCGACGAGTCCGCCTACGCGCCGGCCGTGGAGATCAACAGCATGGCTGACACGCTCTCGCCGGCGCCTGCCCCCGGCGCCTGAATGGATGATGACGTGTACAGTTGCAAGGATCTGTATTCCTTTTCCTAAGTACTCCCTCAACTAAAACCACGACGAGTAAATCGGAACGGAGGGAGTAAATCGTTCGTGGTTGGATTTTTGGTTTTCCTAGGAAAGCTAGATGGAGTTTTTGCAGTGTTGTGGGCTTCGTGGAAATCTAGAAATAAAGCATATTTTGAGAATATTTATCCCTATGATCCTTCAAGCATTATTACGCAGTCTGCTTATTGGCTACAATTCTGAAAATTATTACAGAAATGAGAACAACGCAGGGTACAAGTCAGAGGAGCAAGGCTTCTGCTACAAGTGTTAACTGAGATCTTCAACAAGCAGAGAGGCTGGGCTCCAAGCCTCCAATGGTCCTTCGCGTTGCTGGTTAAGCTGTTCATAGACGTTCAAGTTCTTAGCTTCAGTTTGGTCTTTGTTGCCGCTGCTATGTACTCCCTCTGTCTCAAAATATAAGACGTTTTTTGACACTACACTACACTAGTGTCAAAAAACGTCTTATATTATGAGACAAAGGGAGTAGATATTACTTCCTTGTGACATTTCTGGTTTAGGTATAACCGAGGTCTTACCAGCGTTCTCTCATTATGTGGCCCGAGAAGCACATCCGTAAGAATGAAGTTAGTAAAAAAAAAACTGACAAGGGGAATATATTAATATCGCGGTGATACCAATTACACCCAGTCTCCGCAAGAACGCAATATCGTAAAGACATTACAGATGCACACAGGCAAAAGACAAAAAAGAAAGAAAAAACGATACAGTGATCAATTCCTTGTAGCTGCAACATGAAACACCACCTAGACAACACCCGAAGTGCAAACGCTCCAAAAGCGACGCCTCCAAAAAAGAAACAGTGTACAAGCACCTCATCGCCCGATCCTAGATTTTAGGTTTTCACCCTGGAGAAGATCCACGCTCTCAAAACAATGCTTTCAACAAGGTCACTGTCAGTCACAACCAATTAAGGTCAGGCCTTGTGTTTTCATCTTGAAAGCTAAGACTCTGTACTCCGCCTGTGCTGCCTGTTGGAAATATGCCCTAGAGGCAATAATAAAGTGGTTATTATTATATTTCCTTGTTCATGATAATTGTCTATTGTTCATGCTATAATTGTATTAATCGGATACCGTAATACATGTGTGAATACATAGATCACAGCATGTCCCTAGTAAGCCTCTAGTTGACTAGCTCGTTGATCAATAGATGGTTATGGTTTCCTAACCATGGACATTGGATGTCATTGATAACGGGATCACATCATTAGGAGAATGATGTGATGGACAAGACCCAATCCTAAGCATAGCACAAGATCGTGTAGTTCGTTTGCTAGAGCTTTTCTAATGTCAAGTATCATTTCCTTAGACCATGAGATTGTGCAACTCCCGGATACCGTAGGAATGCTTTGGGTGTATCAAACGTCACAACGTAACTGGGTGACCATAAAGGTGCACTACAGGTATCTCCGAAAGTGTCTGTTGGGTTGGCACGAATCGAGACTGGGATTTGTCACTCCGTATGACGGAGAGGTATCTCTGGGCCCACTCGGTAATGCATCATCATAATGAGCTCAATGTGACTAAAGAGTTAGCCACGGGATCATGCGTTACGGAACGAGTAAAGAGACTTGCCGGTAACGAGATTGAATGAGGTATGGGGATACCGACGATCGAATCTCGGGCAAGTAACATACCGATGGACAAAGGGAATTGTATACGGGATTGATTGAATCCTCGACATCGTGGTTCATCCGATGAGATCATCGTGAAACATGTGGGAGGCAGCATGGGTATCCAGATCCCGCTGTTGGTTATTGGCCGGAGAGATGTCTCGGTCATGTCTGCATGGTTCCCGAACCCGTAGGGTCTACACACTTAAGGTTCGGTGACGCTAGAGTTGTTATGGGAAATAGTATGTGGTTACCGAATGTTGTTCGGAGTCCCGGATGAGATCCCGGATGTCACGAGGAGTTCCGGAATGGTCCGGAGGTGAAGATTTATGTATGGGAAGTCATCATACGGTCACCGGAAGTATTCGGGGGTTTGCCGGTATTGTACCGGGACCACCGAAGGGGTTCCGGGGGTCCACCGGGAGGGTCCACCTGCCCCGGAGGGCCCTATGGGCTGTATGTGGAAGGGAACCAGCCCCTAAGTGGGCTGGGCGCCATCCCCCTTAGGGCCCATGCGCCTAGGGTTGGGGGGAAACCCTAAAGGGGACGCCCCCCTTGGCTTGGGGGGCAAGCCCCCTCCCCTTGGCCGCCGCCCCCCCTCTAGATCTCATCTAGAGGGGCCGGCCCCCTTCCCCCTTCACCCTATAAATAGAGGGGAGGAGGGAAGGCAGCAGCAACTCATCCAAGGCGCAGCCCTCCCCCTCTCCAACACCCCCTCCTCCTCCGTTGAGCTTGGCGAAGCCCTGCCGAGGAACTGCAAGCTCCACCACCACGCCGTCGTGCTGCCGGAGTTGTCTTCCCCAACCTCTCCCTCCTCCTTGCTGGATCAAGGCGCGGGAGACGTCACCGGGCTGCACGTGTGTTGAACGCGGAGGCGCCGTTGTTCGGCGCTTAGATCGGAATCGACCGCGATCTGAATCGCTGCGTGTACGACTCCTCCAACCGCGTTCTTGCAACGCTTCCGCATCGCGATCTTCAAGGGTATGAAGATGCACTCCCCTCTCTCTCGTTGCTAGTCTCTCCATAGATTGATCTTGGTGATGCGTAGGAATTTTTTTTGATTTACTACTACGTTCCCCAACAGTGGCATCATGAGCTAGGTCTATGCGTAGTTTCTATGCACGAGTAGAACACAAGTTGTTGTGGGCGTCGATTTTGTCAATTTACTTACCGTTACTAGTCTTATCTTGATTCGGCGGCATCGTGGGATGAAGCGGCCCGGACCGACCTTACACATACGCTTACGTGAGACAGGTTCCACCGACTGACATGCACTAGTTGCATAAGGTGGCTAGCGGGTGTCTGTCTCTCCCACTTTAGTCGGATCGGATTCGATGAAAGGGGTCCTTTTGAAGGGTAAATAGAAATTGGCATATCACGTTGTGGTTTTGGCGTAGGTAAGAAATGTTCTTGCTAGAAACCTATAGCAGCCACGTAAAAATTTGCAACAACAATTAGAGGACGTCTAACTTGTTCTTGCAGCATATGCCGTGTGATGTGATATGGCCAAAAGGATGTGATGAATGATATATGTGATGTATGAGATTGATCATGTTCTTGTAATAGGAATCACGACTTGCATGTCGATGAGTATGACAACCGGCAGGAGCCATAGGAGTTGTCTTAATTTATTGTATGACCTGCGTGTCAATGAAAACGCCATGTATTTACTTTACTTTATTGCTAACCGTTAGCCATAGTAGTAGAAGTAATAGTTGGCGAGACAACTTCATGAAGACACGATGGAGATCATGATGATGGAGATCATGGTGTCATGCCGGTGACGATGGTGACCATGCCGCGCCTCGAAGATGGAGATCAAAAGCGCAAGATGATATTGGCCATATCATGTCACTTTATGATTTGCATGTGATGTTTATCATGTTTACATCTTATTTGCTTAAAACGACGGTAGCATAAATAAGATGATCCCTCGCTAAAATTTCAAGAACGTGTTTCCCCTAAATGTACACCGTTGCGAAGGTTCGTTGTTTCGAAGCACCACGTGATGATCGAGTGTGATAGATTCTAACGTTCGAATACAACAGGTGTAAGCCAGATTTACACATGCAAAACACTTAGGTTGACTTGACGAGCCTAGCATGTACATACTTGGCCTCGGAACACGGAAGACCGAAAGGTCGAACATGAGTCATATAGAAGATACGATCAACATAGAGATGTTCACCATTGATGACTAGTCCGTCTCACGTGATGATCGGACACGGCCTAGTCGATTCGGATCATGTATCACTTAGATGACTAGAGGGATGTCTATCTGAGTGGGAGTTCATTGAATAATTTGATTAGATGAACTTAATTATCATGAACTTAGTCTAAAATCTTTGCAATATGTCTTGTAGATCAAATGGCCCACGCTAATGTTGCCCTCAACTTCAACGCGTTCCTAGAGAAAACCAAGCTGAAAGACGATGGTAGTAACTACACGGACTGGGTCCGTAACTTGAGGATCATCCTCATAGCTGCCAAGAAAGCATATGTCCTTGAAGCACCGCTAGGTGACGCACCTGTTTTCCCAGCAACTCAAGACGTTATGAACGCCTGGCAGTCGCGTAGTGATGATTACTCCCTGATTCAGTGCGGCATGCTTTACAGCTTAGAACCGGGGCTCCAAAAGCGTTTTGAGCAACACGGAGCATATGAGATGTTCCAAGAGCTGAAAATGGTTTTCCAAGCTCATGCCCGAGTCGAGAGATATAAAGTCTCCGACAAGTTCTACAGTTGTAAGATGGAGGAGAATAGTTCTGTCAGCGAGCATATACTCAAAATGTCTGGGTTGCACAACCGCTTGTCTCAGCTGGGAGTTAATCTCCCGGATGACGCAGTCGTTGACAGAATCCTTCAGTTGCTTCCACCTAGCTACAAGAGCTTTGTGATGAACTTCAATATGCAGGGGATGGAAAAAACCATTCCTGAGGTATATTCAATGCTGAAATCAGCGGAGGTGGAGATCAAAAAGGAACATCAAGTGTTGATGGTAAATAAAACCACTAAGTTCAAGAAAGGTAAGGGTAAAAATAACTTCAAGAAGGACGACAAGGGAGTTGCCGCGCCCGGTAAGCAAGCTGCCGGGAAGAAGCCAAAGAATGGACCCAAGCCTGAGACTGAATGCTTTTATTGCAAGGGAAACGGTCACTGGAAGCGGAACTGCCCCAAGTACTTAGCGGATAAGAAGGCTGGCAATACCAAAGGTATATGTGATATACATGTTATTGATGTGTACCTTACCAGCGCTCGTAGTAGCTCCTGGGTATTTGATACCGGTGCGGTTGCTCATATTTATAACTCAAAACAGGAGCTGCGGAATAAGCGAAGACTGGTGAAGGACGAGGTGACGATGCGCGTCGGGAATGGTTCCAAGGTCGATGTGATCGCCGTCGGCACGCTACCTCTACATCTACCTACGGGATTAGTTTTAAACCTCAATAATTGTTATTTAGTACCAGCTTTGAGCATGAACATTGTATCAGGATCTCGTTTGATGCGAGATGGCTACTCATTTAAATCCGAGAATAATGGTTGTTCTATTTATATGAGAGATATGTTTTATGGTCATGCCCCGCTGGTCAATGGTTTATTTTTATTGAATCTCGAACGTGATGTTACACATATTCATAGTGTGAATGCCAAAAGATGTAAGGTTGATAATGATAGTCCCACATACTTGTGGCACTGCCGCCTTGGTCACATTGGTGTCAAACGCATGAAGAAACTCCATGCAGATGGACTTTTGGAGTCTCTTGATTATGAATCATTTGACACGTGCGAACCATGCCTCATGGGCAAAATGACCAAGACTCCGTTCTCCGGAACAATGGAGCGAGCAACCAACTTATTGGAAATCATACATACTGATGTGTGCGGTCCAATGAGCGTTGAGACTCGCGGTGGTTATCGTTATGTTCTCACCCTCACTGATGACTTAAGTAGATATGGGTATGTCTACTTAATGAAACACAAGTCTGAGACCTTTGAAAAGTTCAAGGAATTTTAGAGTGAGGTTCAGAATCAACGTGACAGGAAAATAAAGTTCTTACGATCAGATCGTGGAGGGGAATATTTGAGTCACGAATTTGGCACGCACTTAAGGAAATGTGGAATTGTTTCACAACTCACGCCGCCTGGAACACCTCAGCGTAATGGTGTGTCCGAACGTCGTAATCGCACTCTATTACATATGGTGCGATCTATGATGTCTCTTACCGATCTACCGCTATCATTTTGGGGTTATGCTTTAGAGACTGCCGCATTCACTTTAAATAGGGCTCCGTCGAAATCCGTTGAGACGACACCGTATGAATTATGGTTTGGGAAGAAACCTAAGCTGTCGTTTCTGAAAGTTTGGGGATGCGATGCTTATGTCAAGAAATTTCAACCTGAAAAGCTCGAACCCAAATCGAAAAAATGCGTCTTCATAGGATACCCTAAGGAAACTATTGGGTATACCTTCTACCTCAGATCCGAAGGCAAGATCTTTGTTGCCAAGAATGGATCCTTTCTAGAGAAAGAGTTTCTCTCGAAAGAAATGAGTGGGAGGAAAGTGGAGCTTGATGAGATGACCCTTCTCGAACCGGAGAGTAGCGCAGCGCAGGAAAATGTTTCTGTGGTGCCTGCACCGACTAGAGAGGAAGTTAATGATGACGATCATGATCAAGTTACCACTGAACTTCGTAGGTCCACAAGGACACGTTCCGCACCAGAGTGGTACGACAACCCTGTCCTGGAAGTCATGTTGTTAGACAACGGTGAACCTTTGAACTATGAAGAAGCGATGGCGGGCCCGGATTCCAACAAATGGCTTGAAGCCATGAAATCCGAGATAGGATCCATGTATGAAAACGAAGTATGGACTTTAACAGACTTGCCCGATGATCGGCAAGCCATAGAGAACAAATGGATCTTTAAGAAGAAGACAGACGCGGATGGTAATGTGACCATCTATAAGGCTCGACTTGTCGCTAAGGGTTATCGACAAGTTCAAGGGGTTGACTACGATGGGACCTTCTCACCCGTAGCGAAGCTGAAGTCCGTCCGAATCATGTTAGCAATTGCCGCATTCTATGATTATGAGATATGGCAAATGGACGTCAAAACGGCATTCCTTAATGGTTTCCTTAAGGAAGAATTGTATATGATGCAGCCGGAAGGTTTTGTCGATCCTAATAATGCTGACAAGGTATGCAAGCTCCAGCGCTCAATCTATGGGCTGGTGCAAGCATCTCGGAGTTGGAACATTCGCTTTGATGAGATGATCAAAACGTTTGGGTTTACACAGACTTATGGAGAAGCCTGTGTTTACAAGAAAGTGAGTGGGAGCTCTGTAGCATTTCTCATATTATATGTGGATGACATACTATTAATGGGAAATGATATAGAATTCTTGGAAAGCATAAAGGCCTACTTGAATAAGTGTTTTTCAATGAAGGACCTTGGAGAAGCTGCTTACATATTAGGCATCAAGATCTATAGAGATAGATCGAGACGCCTCATTGGTCTTTCGCAAAGCACATACCTTGACAAGATATTGAAGAAGTTCAATATGGATCAGCCCAAGAAGGGGTTCTTGCCTGTATTGCAAGGTGTGAGATTGAGCACGGCTCAATGCCCGACCTCGGCAGAAGATAGAGAAAAGATGAGTGTCATCCCCTATGCCTCAGCCATAGGGTCTATTATGTATGCCATGCTGTGTACCAGACCTGATGTGAACCTCGCCGTAAGTTTGGTAGGGAGGTACCAAAGTAATCCTGGCATGGAACACTGGACAGCGGTCAAGAACATCCTGAAGTACCTGAAAAGGACTAAGGATATGTTTCTCATTTATGGAGGTGACGAAGAGCTCGTCGTAAAGGGTTACGTCGATGCTAGCTTTGACACAGATCTGGATGACTCCAAGTCACAAACCGGATACGTGTATATTTTGAATGGTGGGGCAGTCAGCTGGTGCAGTTGCAAGCAGAGCGTCGTGGCGGGATCTACATGTGAAGCGGAGTACATAGCAGCCTCGGAGGCAGCACAGGAAGCAGTCTGGATGAAGGAGTTCATCACCGACCTAGTAGTTATTCCCAATGCGTCGGGCCCAATGACTCTCTTCTGTGACAACACTGGAGCTATTGCCCTTGCCAAGGAGCCCAGGTTTCACAAGAAGACCAGGCATATCAAGCGTCGCTTCAACTCCATTCGTGAACATGCTCAAGATGGAGACATAGATATTTGTAAAGTGCATACGGATCTGAATGTCGCAGATCCGTTGACTAAACCTCTTCCATGAGCAAAACATGATCAACACCAGAACTCTATGGGTGTTCGATTCATCACAATGTAACTAGATTATTGACTCTAGTGCAAGTGGGAGACTGTTGGAAATATGCCCTAGAGGCAATAATAAAGTGGTTATTATTATATTTCTTTGTTCATGATAATTGTCTATTGTTCATGCTATAATTGTATTAACCGGATACCGTAATACATCTGTGAATACATAGATCACAGCATGTCCCTAGTAAGCCTCTAGTTGACTAGCTCGTTGATCAATAGATGGTTATGGTTTCCTAACCATGGACATTGGATGTCATTGATAACGGGATCACATCATTAGGAGAATGATGTGATGGACAAGACCCAATCCTAAGCATAGCACAAGATCGTGTAGTTCGTTTGCTAGAGCTTTTCTAATGTCAAGTATCATTTCCTTAGACCATGACATTGTGCAACTCCCGGATACCGTAGGAATGCTTTGGGTGTATCAAACGTCACAACATAACTGGGTGACCATAAAGGTGCACTACAGGTATCTCCGAAAGTGTCTATTGGGTTGGCACGAATCGAGACTGGGATTTGTCACTCCGTATGACGGAGAGGTATCTCTGGGCCCACTCGGTAATGCATCATCATAATGAGCTCAATGTGACTAAAGAGTTAGCCACGGGATCATGCGTTACGGAACAAGTAAAGAGACTTGCCGGTAACGAGATTGAACGAGGTATGGGGATACCGACGATCGAATCTCGGGCAAGTAACATACCGATGGACAAAGGGAATTGTATACGGGATTGATTGAATCCTCGACATCGTGGTTCATCCGATGAGATCATCGTGGAACATGTGGGAGCCAGCATGGGTATCTAGATCCCGTTGTTGGTTATTGGCCGGAGAGATGTCTCAGTCATGTCTGCATGGTTCCCGAACCCGTAGGGTCTACACACTTAAGGTTCGGTGACGCTAGAGTTGTTATGGGAAATAGTATGTGGTTACCGAATGTTGTTCGGAGTCCCGGATGAGATCCCGAACGTCACGAGGAGTTCCGGAATGGTCCGGAGGTGAAGATTTATATATGGGAAGTCATCATACGGTCACCGGAAGTATTCGGGGGTTTGCCGATATTGTATCGGGACCACTGAAGGGGTTCCGGGGGTCCACTGGGAGGGTCCACCTGCCCCGGAGGGCCCTATGGGCTGTATGTGGAAGGGAACCAGCCCCTAAGTGGGCTGGGCGCCATCCCCCTTAGGGCCCATGCGCCTAGGGTTGGGGGGAAACCCTAAAGGGGGCGCCCCCCTTGGCTTGGGGGGCAAGCCCCCTCCCCTTGGCCGCCGCCCCCCCTCTAGATCTCATCTAGAGGGGCCGGCCCCCTTCCCCCTTCGCCCTATAAATAGAGGGGAGGAGGGAGGGCAGCAACAACTCATCCAAGGCGCAACCCTCCCCCTCTCCAACACCCCCTCCTCCTCCGTTGAGCTTGGCGAAGCCCTGCCGGAGAACTGCAAGCTCCACCACCACGCCGTCGTGCTGCCGGAGTTGTCTTCCCCAATCTCTCCCTCCTCGTTGCTGGATCAAGGCGCGGGAGACGTCACCGGGCTGCACGTGTGTTGAACGTGGAGGCGCCGTTGTTCGGCGCTTAGATCAGAATCGACCGTGATCTGAATCGCTGCGTGTACGACTCCTCCAACCGTGTTCTTGCAACGCTTCCGCATCGCGATCTTCAAGGGTATGAAGATGCACTCCCCTCTCTCTCGTTGCTAGTCTCTCCATAGATTGATCTTGGTGATGCGTAGGAATTTTTTTTGATTTACTACTAAGTTCCCCAACACTGCCGCCCTCACATGCCGATGTCGCTGCTACGAGGCACGAATCACCAAGCAAAGTCCTCATCGCCACGAAGACTCGATCCGCCATTACAAGGCCTCAGACCTTAGCCGCCATGACGTTCTCCACCATTGTCTTCACCATGGAAATCGAAATACCGACGTGTCCCATAATGTAACAGATACCAAAGCTTTGCGTGACACCCTCCTAAAGCCACTCATGCTGAATAGGGGCGCACACGACCGAATCTCATCCGGTCCAACAATCTACAGGCGCCAAACACCAAACGAAGATCTCCGGCGAAGCATTCCGGAACTCATCAACGGCCAAATCCATGAGGGCCGTCAACCGGCAGAACACCATCTTAGAGCAAAAAGAACCCAAAGACCTTCCGGCTACATCCCGCAATCCTCAACAATTCCTGCATGGCACTAAGATCCAGTTCGTAGTGGACAAATCCCAGTCCGATCCGGATGCCAATAGGACCCAACTGCCATCAGATCTGACGGACTGGCCGGTCATGCAAGGGCAGCCTGATCTGGCCAAGGCACACCGACGGGAGCCCACTGGGACCAAAGGCCAGCAGCCGAGGAGGCACCAACACAACGGCCAAATCCATGAGGGCTGCGGATCAGATGCCAACCAGGATGTGCAATCGCGTAGGGACCAGGAGGCGCCGCAGGATCGAGCAAAGAGGAAGCAGCGCCAGGAAGGGGCGCCCCACTGCCACCGCAGGCCAGCCAGGCAGCCGACGGCGGCAACAGCGAGGGGAGGAGCGCGGAAGAGGCTCCCTGTGGCGGCGGCTAGGAGTCGCCCTATGATTCACTAGAGGGGCCGGGAGTCGCCCACAAGACGCGTCTCTCCGAATGAAGTTAGTAATAGTTTGTTAGTGTTTGAGTTTGTTAGACAGTTTGGCTGGGATGTGTAGGATGTTGCCGAAATCTGATCACGGTGAACACTCGATGGTTGGTGTGTATTATCAAATTTCAGAAATGAAAATTGGGGGGAAACTCCTTAATTCACGAAAAAGTATATCATTCATATTCTCATAAAGAAATAAAAGTTGTAGTGGTCATGTTGTAGACTTTAGTTTTCGCCTAGTTTTGCTTTGGTAAGCATCAGGATCGGTTGACCAATCTCACTTGTCGCCCATCGTGTTTCATGGGGCCCACCCACCGCTCAAGCTCTTTCTTAACCCCTCACATGGAGCGCTTTCCTAGCCATTTGTTCCACCGTGTCTCTCTCTCTCTCTCTCTCTCTTCACGTGACCAATCTTCTACCCCGCCCCAGTTGCATGCCCCCCGCAATGCAACTCCACTCGACCCAGTTACATATCCATCATCGACACGTAATTTGCCCTCCACCCCCGGGCCCAATAGCAATGTCCATCCTCAACACGCAATCTGCGCTCTCCCAACCTCGACCCAGTTGCATGAACATTTTTTTACATGCAACTTGCCCCAACGAACGGACCTAATTGCCTGTCAAACCTTGAGACACAACTCCACCCGACCCAGTTGTATGTCCACCGTCGACACAACTTGCCCTCCGACCCCAACATAGTTGCATGTCCACCTTCGACACATAACTTGCTCCCAAGAAGACCCAACTGCATGTCCATCCTCCACAAACAGCTTGCCTCCTCCCCAATACTGGCACACAGTTGCATGATAAACCTTGACATATAACTCCATCCCGACCTAGTTGCATCGGTATGCAACCAGTGGCGGAGCCAGGAAAATCAAATTGGGAGGGCCAAACGTTGCTAAACCTTGTTTGGGAGGGCCAGATCATTAAAATGCATTGTACTAACAGCAAAAAAGTCAATGTTTACACTAGTATTAGGCCTAAACCAGTGACATTAGGGGGGGCCAGGGCCCCTGCTGGTCCCCCTGTCTCCGCCACTGTATGCAACTTACCCCTACCTGATCCAATTGCATGTCACCCTCGACACACAACTTGCCCCAACCGGACCTAGTTGCATGTACATATTCAACGTCCAACTTCCTTCTCCCCCTCACTCGTCCTTGACCCAATTACATGTCAAACTTGACACGCAACTTCCCTGATCCAGTTGCATGTCCAACCTCCACATGCCACTTGCCCCGACCCAACTTAGTGCATGTCAAACCTTGACACACAACTCAACCAGACCCGTTTGCTTCCAGTTTCGACATGTAACTTGCCTATCAACCAGACTTAGATACATGTCCGTACTCGACACACAACTTGCCCCCCCCCCCCCCCCCCCCTCCCAACCTGACCTAGTTGCATGTCCAAACTTGGACACACAACTTGGCCCTAACGCCGACCCAATTGCATTTCAACACTCGATACTCAACATGCTCCTCAAGCCAATCCAGTTGCCCATGAACACTCATGCACAACTTTCCTGACCCCGACCTAGTTGCATGTACAATACGAATATAACTGTAAATGCGGGAAATTTGATCAGTTTTAAATATGTGAAATCTTTTTTAAATAAGATTGAATATATTTTAAATGCACGACGAATTTTTTGAATACACGAGTAACATTTTTAAATACAAGGAAAACATTTTTTCAAATACGCAATAAATATTTTTTAAGTAAAGTTCAACAAATTTTAATGGATGATGGACACTTTTTACATATGTGATAACATTTTCTAAAGAACATTGTCAATTTTTGGGCGATGATCATTATATCAATACTTGGTGGATATTTTAAATACAATTTGATTTTTAAATACAAGATGAACATTTTTCTTATAATGATTTTTTTTTAAATGCACATTAAAAAATTTACAACACATGATGAACATTAAATTTATGAGATCGTTTTAGGCCCACGGAAATTTTTAAGTTTCATGGATATTTAAAAAAAAATTGAAAACATTTTTAATTTCTCATGATTTTTTTATTAACATTGTTAGTTGTGCACAACACACACGTTTTGAGTGTCCTTTTTATAGAACAACAACTTGCAGTTTCCCATTCAAAATAGAACAACAACTTGCATATCAAAAAGAAAACAACGTCTGCAACATTTTTTTTCTCTTTGTGTGTATTGTTCATGAAACTTTTTATAGAGACCTTTTCTTTGGTTGGACCTTCTTTTATTAAAATGTGCAATGTGTACCATTTCTAAAGCCTTTTTTTACCATAACCCGTTTATTTTACCATACGCTTTACTTGCCCCAGCATGTGAATACTTTTTGTCTTGTGCAACAACAACAACAGTGACAATAAGGGCATCCGCAATGTCATGATGCCAAATTTGTGATGTGATCTGAACTTTGGCATCAATCTCAAATAGCCCATTTCTCCACAGTGTACCTGTTTCTCGTATTGTGTACAACAGCCCCATAGTAGGCCCCACCACAAAAATATAATAGTTTAGAAAATTGCCACATGTATGGCAACCCCACATTATTCGCGTCAGTTTGGTGAGATCCATATAGTATTTTATTGGCTTGGGAAGTTTGGCATCGAAGCGCGAAGAAGCTTCGGTTTCCCATTGATTTGCCTACGGCACTAGTCTCCACAATCTGTGATGGTGCTGTCGAAAGCGGAAACTCAATTTGGCAATGCTATTAGGCAAACATTGTGGGGGCCCTAACAACGACAATAGCCCAGGCCGAATAGAAGGTTGTCAGGGGTGTCGGCCTGTGGTGTGCTGGAGGGGGCCCGGCAAGACAAAACAGTGGCGACAACAAACACCAAAACTTGCACTTCGGTCAGAAGGAGTGGAGATCCATCCAGCGGCTGGAACAGGATCTGAACCCGTCCAGCGGCTACAACCGCGCGCCACCACTACGCCGTAGCCACCGCCCAGAACCACGCGCGACGCAACGTTCAGGCAGCCCCGCCCAGAAATAGCCACCTCCGGCAGCTACATAACACCGCCCCGACGCCTCTCCCCACGCCACATCCACAGCGAACCAAGCCTCAGAGATCACTACGCACAGCAGCAGCAGCAGCACCACCACCACCACCAGGAAGCGCAGCAGTCGACGCAGCTGAGCCATGGCCCGCCGCACGGCCCTCATCCTCGCCGCGCTCCTCCTCGTCGCCCTGGCCGTCGCGCCGTTGGCCAAGGCCAAGAAGGCCGCCAAGGATAAGGAGGAGAAGGCCTCCGACGCCCCCTCGGCCGACGCGCCGGCCGCCGACTCGCCCGCGGAGGGGCCCTCCGATGGACCGGCGGCTGCCCCCGGGCCCGAGGGCATCGCCGGCCTCTCGCCCGACAACGACGACAGCGACGACAAGTGAACCCGAGTGCCCTTCTGCAAGGATCCGTTCGATGCTCACCAGATCATCCGCATGGATTTTAGTTTCGAGACGAGACGATAATAATAAATACTACGTATAGGCCTGTTGCCCTGCTAGGAGGATGCCGTCGTAATTCAAATTTGTGTTTTTCTGTCTTTTCGATTGTTATATGAGCCGTGTCATTTCTCGTGTTTCTTAATTCGTGTTATTTGTAATAACAGTATTTTTTTTATTTTGAGGGAAATATTTATTGAATCAAATATTTCTGTGTTACTATATATATGGCTCCCTCCAGTTTGCAAATCATTTTTAAGTAACACACATTCTCATATGCCCTAACTGAACGCAACAATAATTCAGTGAAAATGCTATCTGGTGAACGTTCGTTAGGAGTCCAATCCTGGAAAACTCCCTATCTAAATGACGGTACACAAAACTGCCGTTAATTAAACAAACTGCCATGAAAGTTTTGCAAAAATGCCACCCCTCCTACTAAGACTGCTAGCCATGCTTTTCACAAATGCCATCCTGGCTGGAAATGGCCCTTGGCTATTGCGGTCCTAATTCAGGGCGTTCCGCCATAGACAAATAGTCGTCGAAACAACTTCTAGCAATTGCAAGAAAGAAAGAAAGAAAGAAAGAAAGAGGATTACCACACGTGAAAGAAATGATACTCCATAATCTCATATATAGACGTACAAAATCTTAAAATCACACTTGGAACATGTGTTCCAAGTCATAAAAAAAACATGAGAGTATAAAATTAGAGACAGTTTTGCCATTACCATACTCCACATCCTTTTTTATTCAAAAAAATCTGCATATGTATTTTGGGGGATCATAATTCTGTAAAAAAGTGTAATAAAGGCTCGTGTAGGTATTTAATTTGGAGGATAGTTGATGGTTATTTTGGAGTATGTTCGTTGTTTGATTTGTAGCATTTGTAGCCCATTGTAATTGTTCGGCTGGGGTCTTTCACACACACACACACAAAAAAACTCACATATACCCTTGGAAATAACCCGTACATTTTTTAAGGTTTAAAAAACTTGTTTGTGCTTCCCTATGATGCAAAAAATTCGGTGCCCTGTGTTACATTGTATTGCGGATTTTATCCCCAAGGGCTTTGTTATACTCAATGTAATATGTGCTTGAATAGAATATACGGCACCGCTGTCATCTTTTCTTGGTCGAAAGAAAAAAGGCATGATATTCTAATCTTATATTCTAGGCTCCAATGTATTATTCACATATATGGGCTCGGAGTACAATCGGGCTTTAATCTTGAAATTCTAGATGATAAACCCCACATACACGTGGTAGTTTTTCATTTTTACAATTTTATATAATGGATCCATGTATATAGTACTTACAAAGAGAATTCCATATAAATTCATGTACCACATATGTCTTTTGGTGCTTCTTTCTGTTTCTCTTGATGATCTTGTTTCCTTTTTAGAAGCCTCACTAAGACAATTTGTTGTGATTCTGATTTTCATTGTACTTCTTTAGTATTATATTTGGATACATGTCACGGTTTTTGACCGATACCGACCTCCCAGTAAGATGAAGTTATCCTTATTGCAACAATTAAGTTACAAGCTTTTTTGACTTAATACTAGATGATATGAGTAGGAATTTTAAATTACTAATATATGTATGAAAATTTAAAATACATATGAGTCACTATATGTAATTATTGATTTGAGTCTTTTCCCGTGCATATTTACATGTTGAGGTGGACATTTCTCATTGCATGTTCAAGTGGCATGCGTGCATGGTGAGAAAATTAGGTTGGTAGAGGCTAAATATTAGATATAAAGTAAATTAATAATATAAGAACTAAAATTTATAATACATATGATTTAGGATATACAGTTATTTAGAAAAATCTTTTTCCATGCATAGTTGCATGTTGTGGTGAGTTTTTTTCATGCATGTCGGCATGCTCATATAGCATGTGTACCATGTTGAGGAAAATAGGTTAGTGGAGGCTAATTATTTAGATATAGAAGATACATACTTGGGGTGGATTCACTAATTTCTTGCCACCTAATAAACATGTCGTCTTTCAACCAGATGAGCTTAAAGTCGGGCGCAACTCTATGTGCATTTGTAGACCGAGAAATGCCCAAATACTTAGTTGCACAGTTCTATGACCAAGCGTGCTTGGTTCACCGACTATTTCTGAATGAGATAGGGATAGCCTTCCTATGGTTGATCATATGTTTGGTTCAGAGCACAACAAAGATGAGAGCAACCAAGATTTCGGATATGTTCCCTCGAAAAACCGGCACTCATCTAGCAAAATCTGCGGGATAAGGGCACCACTCTTCATAGTTTATAAAACGTATGTCTATCCAATTTCCATGAGATAAAGAAAATAATCCCTCCATTCTCTTATATAAGGCCACTTCATATTTTTATGTCTAACTTTGATCATTAATTTTATCAACAAAAAGTGAGTTATATGCCACAAAAAAGGTATTTCATTGGAGGCACATTTCAAAGAACTTTCTGATGATATATTTTTAATGAAATATAATTCATATTTTGTTGACTAAAATTAGAAGTCAAAGTTTGACATAAAAAACGATGTGGCCTTGTATAAGGGAATGAAGAGAGTAAACAATTAGAATTATCAATTCCTAATTGTGAATTTCTCGGTCCGAGTTAAAAGCAATGGATGAGGGGTACGGAGCGAGACGATGCCCATAATAATCGAGTAATGCTACATCTACAGATTTGTATTTACATAAAAAAATTACGGGTTGAGGTGGTTGGCTTGAAAATCAGGGAGGATCGAACAGTGAAAATCAGGAGAGATTAGTGGGGGAGAGGACACGTATGCTCGTAGTGCCCTAACATTCTGCACGACCACAACTAAAGAAGTATAGATGCATGCTACGCAGCACAAGAGGCTTGGAATGCTCAAGAAACGGTCAAGCGATTAGCACGCAAGAAGAACAGCACGAGGACGCATGTCGACGCGATCACCGACCAATGCAAAAACATGCAAGCCCCTGGCTCGCGCGCGGCCACCCGCCATCACCACGGCCGCGCTCCGCGGCGGACCTTGGCCTTCCCTTCCCGCCCTTGCTCGTATACATATGCCCGCCCACGCTCCACCACGGTGCACCGTCCTCTCCCGTCCCCGCACTGCCAGCAACTCGAGCACTCGACTACCGCGCACCCTCGCCATGTCCCGCGCGCTCGCCCTCGCGGCCCTCCTTCTGCTCGCCGCCCTCGCCGCGGCGCCGCTCGCCGCCGCGGACAGCAGCGTGGAGTCCATCCCCTTCGCCAAGGAGGTCGCCGGCGGCGCCGAGGCGGCCAAGAACGCCGGCACGCAGGCCGCCTCCGCGGTCGCCGGGGGCGCCACCCCGCCCGTGGACCCCGACCCGGCCAGCGGCATCAAGGCCGACCCCGCGCCCGCCAGGCGCTGAACCGTGGACCGATCTTCGTTCGATTACTTCCTTTCCTTCCAAGATGATGAGCTTGTGATCCGTGCGCGCTAGTGTCGCGCATGCGTGTCGGTTAATTATTTTAGTGCTACGTTTATTCGTTGATCTTTTTCATCGGTGATTTTGTAACTGTGGATGTGCCACGCAGACCTGGCCGGCATTTTCCGGTCGGTGCTTGTGTTCTTCTGACGTGAAATAAACTGGATTCAGACGGAAAACTTGTCGTTTCATTCGACGTTTCAGATCGATCTTTTGGCGTTTTATACATTTCAGACCGATGTGTATAGTGATTCACTGATATATACGATCAATTATAGCAAAGTTGTCATATTCACAGCCTTTATAACGTATGTACTCGAGTTGTCATATTCACAGCCTTTATAACGCATGTACTCGAGTTGTCATATTCACAGCCTTTATAACGCATGTACTCGAGCTGCTGGCAGTGAAACCTTGCTTGCAACAATCTAAACGCCGTCTCGATGTCCATCGTGTGATCTCCTTGCGCCTTGGTGAAATGCTTGAGGGCTCCTTTGATACAAAGAAATTTCATAGGATTTTTATAGGATTTGGATTCTTAGGATTTTTTCCTGTGATGGTCGTTTGATTTGTAGGATTGGAATCCTTAGGATTTTTTTCATAGGATTCATTTGTACTACATTTTGAAGGAAACTTTCCATCCACTCAAACTTCTTTGTAGAATTCTTTTGTTTTTCCTGTGCTATCAAACACTACTCCAAATCCCACAGGATATAAGAGGACATGACACTCTATTCCTACATTTTTCTTGTTCCTGCATTTTGAAAATCATGCGTATCAAAGAGGCCCTGAGTTTTCTGGTCTCAAGGTTAGAAATGTTTCCACAAATGTTGATCATCATTGGCTAGTTTTGGAAAGTGGAGAAGGACCAATGGCTAACCCTGCAAACAGATGAGATCTCTGTAAGACATTGATGTCATTGTAAGATCAGGCAACCCAAATTAGCAATGCCAAATTCACAAATCTTAGAAGGCAACAACTTCCAAATTTGTTAGATCATGGTGATGCCCGGTGAATTAGTCGTGCCAAGGTGTAGGGCAATTCTTCCACCTCTAATGCTTATAGTGAACGTTCCCCAACATCCCATGCCAATCTTTTTGCTTCATACATCGCTAGAAGCTTGGCCATGTCCTCGGTATTGGGTGCTCGCAGATACTGCTTTCCATAAACCCCCACTACAGTTTCGGCGAACACTTTCATGCACTTTGTGGTTGTATTTTTGGACATTCGAAGATACTTGTCCAATGCATCTGCAAGAACACCACATGCAATCATTCGAAGTGCCGCAGTCACCTTCTAATAAGGGAAAACCGAGGAGACCAACGACATTTCTCCGTTGCCGGAAGAAAGGTTCATTGGCTTCCATGTCATCAACAAGTTGACAGGACAACTGTTCGTTCATGCGGAAGCATCGTCGGAACACGTACAACGGGAGGGTATGACCCGACAAAAAGTAGTTGCGCATTGAGCTTCCCGCGGCCTTCGATTCCTTTCTGGTAAATTGTCACACCACCAACCTACCACCCTGCACGCTTCCACTTCATTGCACGCTTCCACTTCATTTTGGTCGCCGCTATTTATTCAACAACCATTTTCTTCGGCGTCCATGATTTAGTTCTCAAACTCAACGCTCGAATCCAACGACGAATTATCAAGAAAAAATAGCAATCAACGGATCCATCTACACAAAATGTGAATCCTATGTCATCTACACGAATCTAATATTTGGGTGGATGGATGATGACCCACAAGTATAGGGGATCAATCGTAGTCCTTTCGATAAGTAAGAGTGTCGAACCCAACGAGGAGCAGAAGGAAATGACAAGTGTTTTCAGCAAGGTATTTTCTGCAATCACTGAAATAGTCGGTAACAAGTAGTTTGATAGCAAGATTTGCCTTGCTGCACTTTATTTACCGTTACCGTTACTTGCTCGTTACAAATTATCTTGTTATCAAACCACTTGTTACCGACTATTTCAGTGCTTGCAGAAAATACCTTGCTGAAAACCACTTGTCATTTCCTTCTGCTCCTCGTTGGGTTCAACACTCTTACTTATCGAAAGGACTACGATTGATCCCCTATACTTGTGGGTCATCAAGGCTCAATACTTCTTGTACTAGTTATTTTATGAAGAAGACTATTGAATTCAAGTGGGATCTTTTGGAAAGAATTAAACACAACACTGAAGATTGAGAACTCGATGAAGGTAAAGAGTCAGGTATTAAGCTTGAGTTTGATTGTGTTAAATCTTTTATGAACACCGATGATTTTCACAAGTTTAGCACTAAATATGGACTTGATTCTGAGATAGTAGCCTCTTTTTGTGAATCATTTGTTGGGAAACATTGCATGGAAAACAAAAAAAATTCTACGCACACGCAATGATCTATCCATGGAGATGCATAGCAACGAGGGGGAGAGTGTGTCTACGTATCCTCGTAGGCCGTAAGCGGAAGCGTTTCACAACGCGGTTGATGTAGTCGAACTTCTTCGCGCTTCAACCGATCAAGTACCGAACGCACGACACCTCCGCGTTCTGCACATGTTCAGCTCGGTGACGTCCCTCGCCTTCTTGATCCAGCAAGATGTCGATGTACTAGATGAGTTCCGTCAGCACGACAGCGTGGTGACGGTGATGGTGAAGTGATCTCCGCAGGGCTTCGCCTAAGCACTACGAAAATATGACCGGGGGTGTAAACGGTGGAGGGGGGCGCCACACATGGCTATGCAATTGTCTGGGGTGTGCTAGGCGCCCCCCTCCCACATATATATAGGTGGGAGGGGGGAGGCAGCCTGGCGCACCACATAGGTGGCCGGCCAGCCCTAGGGCTCCTGCCCTGGCCGCGCCCCCCTGCCATGTATTCCCAAGGGGGAAGGAAAGAGGGGGGGAGAGGGAAGGAAGTGGGAATCCTAATACACACTTTCCTTTCCCTTCCCCCTTTCCTTCTCCTCCTTAGGCCGGCCTGCTATGGGGGCGCACCAGCCCCTTGTGGCTGGTGCGTTTCCTCTCTTGGCCCATAAGGCCCATAACTTTTGCCGCGGGTGCCCGGAACCCCTTCCGGTGACCCGATAAGTACCCGGTACATCCCGAAATACTTCCGGTGTCCGAATAGCATCGTCCTATATATCAATCTTTACCTCTCGACCATTTCGAGACCCCTCGTCATGTCTGTGATCTCATCCAGGACTCCGAACAACATTCGGTCACCAAATCACATAACTCATATAATACTATATCGTCATCGAACATTAAGCGTGCGGACCCTACGGGTTCGAGAACTATGTAGACATGACCGAGACACATCTCCGGTCAATAACCAATAGCGGAACCTGGATGCCCATATTCGCTCCTACATATTCTACGAAGATCTTTATTGGTCGAACCGTTATGACAACATACGTATTTCCCTTTGTCTGTCGGTATGTTACTTGCCCGAGATTCGATCGTCGGTATCTTCATACCTAGTTCAATCTCGTTACCGGCAAGTATCTTTACTCGTTCCGTAATACATCACCTCATGACTAACTCCTTAGCCGTTTGCTTGCAAGCTTATGATGTGTATTACCGAGAGGGCCCAGAGATACCTCTCTGATACTCGCAGTGACAAATCTTAATCTCGATCTATGCCAACTCAACAAACACCTTCGGAGATACCTGTAGAGCATCTTTATAATCACCCATTTACGTTGTGAAGTTTGATAGCACACAAGGCATTCCTCCGGTATTCGGGAGTTGCATAATCTCATAGTCGAAGGAATATGTATTTGACATGAAAAAAGCAATAGCAATAAAACTGACCGATCATTATGCTAAGCTAACGGATGGGTCTTGTCCATCACATCATTCTCCTAATGATGTGATCCCGTTATCAAATGACAACTCATGTCCATGATTAGGAAACCTTAACCATCTTTCATCAACGAGCTAGTCAAGTAGAGGCTCACTAGGGACACGGTGTTTGTTTATGTATTCACACATGTATTTAGGTTTCCGATCAATACAATTCTAGAATGAATAATAAACCTTTATCATGAATAAGGAAATATAAAATAACAACTTTATTATTGCCTCTAGGGCATATTTCCTTCATCATTTGCTACTTATGTTGACTTTCCTAAGGAGAAGTGGTTTAAATATCATCCCCCTATTAAAGAAAATATTGAGGAGCCAGTCATAGTTAAAGATGAAACTATCATTTACAATGTTGATCCAGTTGTGCCAACTGCTTATATTGAAAAACCACCTTTCCCTGTTAGGATAAAGGAACATGCTAAAGTCTCAATCGTGGTTAACAGAAGTAATATTAGAACACCTAGACCCTCTGAACAAATTAAAGTAGAACCAGTATCGCTATGGTTAAAGATCTCTTGGTCGCTAATATTGATGGGCATGTGATGTCTACTATGCAACTTTATTCTTGTAGACTCGTGTTGGGCCTCCAAGCGCAGAGTTTTGTAGGACAGTAGCAAATTTCCCTCAAGTGGGTGACCTAAGGTTTATCAATCTGTGGGAGGCGTGGGATGAAGATGGACTCTCTCAAACAACCCTGCAATCAAATAATAAAAAGTCTCTTGTGTCCCCAACACACCAAATACAATGGTAATTTGTATAGGTGCACTAGTTTGGTGAAGAGATGGTAATAAAAGCGTAGTAATGATAGTAGATATTGATTTTTGTAATAGGAACAATAAAAAATAGCAAGGTAGCAATTGATAAAATGGAGCACAAACGGTATTGCAATGCTTGAAAATGAGGCCTAGGGTCCATCGCTAGTGCAATCTCTCAACAATGCTAATATAATTGGATCATATAACCTTCCCTCAACATGCGATGAAGAATCACTCCAATGTTCCTATCTAGCGGAGAACATAAGAAGAAATTGTTTGTAGGGTACGAAACCACCTCAAAGCTATTCTTTCCGATCAATCTATCCTAGAGTTCGTACTAAAACAACACCAAGCTATTCTTTCCGATCGATCTAACCAAGAGTTCGTACTAAAATAACACCATATGATACACATCAACCAACTCTAATGTCACCTAGATACTCCAATGTCACCGCGAGTATCCGTGAGTTGATTATGCGATATGCATCAAACAATTTTAGATTCATAATACTCAATCCAACACGAAGAACCTCAAAGAGTGCCCCGAGATTTCTACCGGAGAAACAAGGACAAAAGCGTGCATCAACCCCTATGCATAGATTACCCCAATGTCACCTCGGGAATCCGCAAGTTGAGTGCCAAGACATAGATCAAGTGCTCTCAAATCCATAAAAGTATTCAATCCGATAAAAACGAAATCTCAAAGGGAAAACTCAATTCATCACAACAAGATAGAAAGGGGAAAACACCATATGATCCAACTATATTAACAAAGCCCACGATACATCAAGATCGTGCCATCTCAAGAACACGAGAGAGAGAGAGATTAAACACATAGCTACTGGTACAAACCCTCAGCCCTGAGGGTGGACTACTCCCTCCTCATCATGGTGGCCGCCAGGATGATGAAGATGGCCACCAGTGATGATTTCCCCCTCCGACATGGTGCCGGAACGGGGTATAGATTGGTTTTTCGTGGCTACAAAGGCTTGCGGCGGTGGAACTTATGATCTAGGGTTATTTCTGATGGTTTCTCTACTTATAGGATTTTTCAACGTTGGAATCACGCGAAGATGGGCCTCGAGGTGAGGACAACCCACCGGGGCAAGCCAGGCCCCTCTGGCGCGCCCTGGTGGGTTGTGCCCTCCTCGTGGCTCTTCTGTCCCTCCCACGAAGCTTCTAGTGCCTCTTTTGATCCAAAAAAATCGTCAAAAAGTTTCAGCTCATTTGGAGAACTTTCATTTCTGCACAAAAAACAACACCACGGTAGTTCTACTGAAAACAACGTCAGTCCGGGTTAGTTCCATGCAAATCATACCAAAACCATATAAAATTGTTGTAAACATGGCATGAATACTTCATAAATTATAGATACGTTGGAGACGTATCAGCATGTTATTTATTTCTGTGATGAAGCTGCTAGAATTGCCAAACCCGACACTAAAGATAAGAATAAGCCTGTTGTTGGCTTGCCTGTCGTCTTAGTTAAAATTGGAGATCATTGCTATCATGGTTTATGTGATTTGGGTGCTAGTGTGAGTGTTATTCCTTTTACCTTATATCAAGAAATTATGAATGATATAGCACCTGCTGAAATAGAGGATATTGATGTCACTATTAAACTTGCAAATAGGGACACCATCACACCACTTGGGATTGTTAGAGATGTTGAAGTCTTGTGTGGGAAAATAAAATACCCCACTGATTTTCTAGTTCTTGGTTATCCACAAGATGATTTTTGTCCCGGAATATTTGGTAGACCTTTCTTGAACACTATCAATGCTAAGATAGATTGTCATAAAGAAATTGTCAGTGTCAATTTTGGTGATGTGTCTCATGAGTTTAATTTCTCTAAGTTTCGTAGACATCCTCGTGATAAAGAATTGCCTAGTAAGGATGGAATAATTGGTCTTGCGTCTATTGTCGTACCTCCTACTGATCCTTTAGAACAATATTTGCTAGACCATGAAAATGATATGCACTTGCATGAAAGAAATGAAATAGATAAAATTTTCTTTGAGCAACAACCTATTCTTAAACACAATTTGCCTGTTGAAACTCTAGGAGGTCCTCCTCCACCTAAGGGTGATCCTGTGTTTGAATTGAAACAATTACCTGACACTCTGAAATACGCTTATCTTGGTGAGAAAAAGATATATCATGTTATTATTAGTGCTAACCTTATAGAGCATGAAGAAAAGAGATTATTAAAAATTCTGAGGAAGCACCGTGCTGCTATTGGATATACTCTTGATGATCTTAAGGACATTAGTCCCACTCTATATCAACACAAGATTAATATGGAACCTGATTCAAACCCCGTCGTTGATCATCAACGATGATTGAATCCTAATATGAAAGAAGTGGTGAGAACTGAAATACTAAAGTTTCTGGAAGCGGGTATAATCTATCCCATAGCTGATAGTACATGGGTAAGTCATGTTCATTGTGTCCCTAAGAAAGGAGGCACTACTGTTGTTCCTAATGACAAAAATGAACTTATTCCACAAAGAATCATTATTGGCTATAGAATGGTAATTGATTTTAGAAAATTAAATAAAGTCACTAGAAAAGATCATTACACTTTGCCTTTCACTGATCAAATGCTAGAAAGATTGTCAAATCACACACACTTTTGCTTTTTGGATGGATATTCTGGTTTCTCTCAAATACCTGTATCACAACCTGATCAAGAGAAGACCACTTTTACTTGCCCTTTTGGAACTTATGTTTATAGACGTATGCCCTTTGGTTTTATGTAATGCACCCGCTACCTTTCAAAGATGTATGAATGCTATATTCTCTGACTTATGTGAAAAGATTGTTGAGGTTTTCATGGATGATTTCTCCGTTTACGGAACTTCTTTTGATGATTGCTTAAGCAATCTTGATCAAGTTTTGCAGAGATGTGAACAAACTAATCTTGTCTTGAATTGGGAGAAGTGCCACTTTATGGTGAACGAAGGCATTGTCTTGGGGCATAAAATTTCTGAGCGAGGTATTGAGGTGGATAAAGCTAAAGTTGATGCAATTGAGAAAATGCCATGTCCTAAAGACATTAAAGGAACAAATCCTACGGAAATGTCACTCTGAAGCTTATGGAGGGCATCATGCGGGAGATAGAACTACACACAAGGTATTAAAATCTGGTTTTTATTGGCCTACTCTTTTTAAGGATGCCCGTAAGTTTGTCTTATCTTGTGATGAATGTCAAAAAATTGGTAATATTGGTAGATGTCAGGAAATGCCTATGAATTATTCACTTGTTATTGAACCATTTGATGTTTGGGGATTTGATTATATGGGACCTTTTCCATCCATTAATGGGTACACACATATTTTGGTTGTTGTTGATTATGTCACTAAGTGGGTAGAAGCTATTCCAACTAGTAGTGCTGATCATAACACCTCCATTAAAATGCTTAAAGAAGTTATCTTCCCGAGGTTTGGAGTCCCTAGATATTTAATGATTGATGGTGGTTCACATTTTATTCATGGTGCTTTCCGTAAATTGCTTGCTAATATGATGTTAGCCATAGAATTGCATCTCCTTATCACCCTCAATCTAGTGGTCAAGTTGAACTTAGCAATAGTGAAATAAAGTTGATACTACAAAAAACTGTCAATAGGTCCCGAAAGAATTGGTCTAAGAAACTTGATGATGCACTTTGGCCCTGTAGAACAGCTTATAAAAATCTTATGGGTATGTCTCCATACAAAATGGTTTATGGAAAAGCATGTCACTTGCCTCGTGAGTTAGAACATAAAGCATATTGGGCAATTAAGGAACTCAATTATGATTTCAAACTTGCCGGTGAAAAGAGATTATTTGATATTAGCTCACTAGATGAACGGAGAACCCAAGCCTATGATACACATCAACCAACTATAATGTCACCTAGATACTCCAATGTCACCGCGAGTATCCGTGAGTTGATTATGCGATATGCGTCAAATAATTTTAGATTCATAATACTCAATCCAACACAAAGAACCTCAAAGAGTGCCCCGAGATTTCTACCAGAGAAACAAGGACGAAAACATGCATCAACCCCTATGCATAGATTACCCCAATGTCACCTCGGGAATCCGCGAGTTGAGTGCCAAGACATAGATCAAGTGCTCTCAAATCCATAAAAGTATTCAATCCGATAAAAATGAAATCTCAAAGGGAAAACTCAATTCATCACAACAAGATAGAGATGGGAAAACACCATATGATCCAACTATATTAACAAAGCCCGCGATACATCAAGATCGTGCCATCTCAAGAACACGAGATAGAGAGAGAGAGATTAAACACATAGCTACTGGTACAAACCCTCATCCCCGAGGGTGGACTACTCCCTCCTCATCATGGTGGCCGCCGGGATCATGAAGATGGCCACCGATGATGACTTCCCCCTCCGACAGGGTGCCGGAACGGGGTCTAGATTGGTTTTTCGTGGCTACAGAGTCTTGCAGCGGCAGAACTTCTGATCTAGGGTTTTTCTGATGGTTTCTCTATTTATAGGATTTTTCAGCGTTGGAATCACGCAAAGATGGGCCTCGAGATGAGCACAACCCACCGGGGCAAGCCAGGCCCCTCTGGCGCGCCCTGGTGGGTTGTGCCCTCCTCGTGGCTCTTCTGGCCCTCCCATGAAGCTTCTAGTGCCTCTTTTGATCCAAAAAAATCTTTAAAAAGTTTCAGCTCATTTGGAGAACTTTCATTTCTGCACAAAAAATAACACCACGGTAGTTCTGCTGAAAATAGCGTCAGTCCGGGTTAGTTCCATGCAAATCATACCAAAACCATATAAAACTGTTGTAAACATGGCATGAATACTTCATAAATTATAGGTACGTTGGAGACGTATTAGCATCCCCAAGCTTAATTCCTACTTGTCCTCGAGTAGGTAAATGATAAAAGAAATAATTTATGAAGTGTGAATGCTAGCAAAGTGCATAAGTTTGATCAATGATAATTTTAATCACTTTTCCTAGCATCATAACAGCAATTATTTCTCATAAAACTTCTCATGTTAAAGTAGCAACCACTTCACAAGTTAAGGTTCAAACAATGAATTCTCTTGAAACTCAACAACCTATATTCTTAGTCACCAAACAATTGCAATTCAACTTATTCAACAGAGTCTAAGTAAGAGCTCCACATACTCAATCATCATATAGTCTTCTTTGATTGCTAGTACTCAAAGCATATTTTTAGAACAAATGGCATCCATCGAACACAGAGAAAGATAGGGGCTTAATGTTTTGCCTCCCAACTCATTTATCATAGAGATAATTGTGAACAATAATAAATCATGATCAAATATATTTGACTGGTCATATGTGCCTAGATCTTTCCCCACCACATGATGCTTGCCAACTAGAGAATAATTGAGGTTGAATGAGGATGTATACTATTGACTCTTGCATAAAAGTAAATACTGAAAGGTAAAAGATAGGCCCTTCGTAGAGGGAAGCAGACGTTGTCATGCGCTTTTTATTTTTGGATGCCAAACTCTTAATGCAAAGGAACGTCACATTATATTGCCCCTTATGATAGCAACCTTTATTATGCAGTCCGTTGCTTTTATTACTTTGCCATCACAAGTTCGTACAACGCTCAATTTTCCCTTAAAATAAAAGATCGAACATATTTGGAGCAAATTTTTATTGCTTTATGCACCAATGACAACTTACTTGAAGGATCTTATTCAATCCATAGGTAGGTATGGTGGACACTCATGGCAAGAAACTGTGTTTAAGGATTTTTGGATGCACAAGTAGTATCTCTACTTAGTACGAATTTTTGGCTAGCAAAAGATCCTAAGCAAACACCACATGTTGGAGGATCCATAACAATGTAACTTCTATGCAAATATACACAACCATAACTCATTACGTTGCCTTCCTTGTCCAACTTCAACTAATTTGCTCAAGTTTGAAAATAATTAATGGGTATTCACAATCATAGAAGATGTCCAAGATAATATATTTGCATGTGAAAGTTCTCTTCCTTATACTATTCATTCATGAATTGCTTGTATGACCAATATTGTGATTGTCAAGCTTCAAAATATTTCACTTTCTAAACCCAAAGTGAAGCTACTACTAGGCATGATATGAACATATAATTTCAACTTCATGATATTCAATTCATTCAACAATTTACTCATAGGATGTAAGTGAAGCACAAGAGTAAATGACAAACTACTCCAAAAAGATATAAGTGAAGATCATGCGAGTAGTTAAGTAAATGGGTAGCTATTTGAGGACTCTATCTTATTTAAAAACTTTCAGATCTAAGTATTTTATTAAAACAGCAAGCAAAACAAAATAAAATGACATTCCAAGAATATCACAACTCATGTGAAGAAGCAAAAACTTAGGCTCAACCGATACTAACCGATATTTGTTGAAGAAGAAAGGTGGGATGCCTACCGGGGCATCCCAAAGCTTAGATGCTTGAGACTTCTTGAAATATTATCTTGGGATGCCTTGGGCATTCCCAAGCTTGAGCTTTTGTGTCTCTTTAACTCCTTATATATCACGGTTTCCCTAAATATCAAAAACTTCATCCACACAAAACTCAACAAGAACTCATGAGATAAGTTAGTATAAATCAATGCAAAAACCTTATTATTCTCTACTGTAGCAAATCACTAAAATTATTATTTAACATTGCATACTAAATGCCTCTGCATATTTAATACTCCTATCCTCAAATAGAATCATTAAACAAGCAAACATATGCAAACAATGCAAACATGAACAACAATCTGTCTAAACAGGACAGTCTGTAAAGAGTGCAATTTTACTCATACTTACCTGACTCCAAAAATTCTGAAATTTTACCACACTGTAGAAAATTTATCATAGCTTATTGTACGAAAAAATTCAAAATTTATCACATGCTGACTTTTCTCAAGAATTCACGCACTAGCATGCAACTTTCTGTTTTCAAACAGCAACACATAAACTTGAAAAATAAGCATGGCAAAGGCTATTCTTGACATTTTTATTGAAGTAACAGATACAAAACATTATTCTAAATAAAAGCAAGCAAATACTAATACAATAAAATGATGCTCCAAGAAAAACACATATCATGTGACGAATAAAAATGTAGCTCCAAGTGAGGTTACCGATAATGTTGGAGACGAAAGTGGGGATGCCTTCCGGGGCATCCCCAAGCTATTTAACTATTTGACTACTCATTGATCTTCACTTATAACTTTTGGAGTAGTTTTGTCATTTACTCTCGTGCTTCACTTATATCCTATAATTAAATGGTTGAATGAATTTAATATCATAAATCTGAAATTATATATGTTTCATATGCTTATCCCATGGGGAGTAATGACTTCACATATAAGAAGTATAGGTGGTAAAATTTATTGAAAGTTAGCAAACACCGCATTGGTCACTTGAACAATTCATGAAAGAATATTGAAGGAAGAGATATTTCACATATAAATATACTATCTTGGACATCTTATATGATTGTGAGCCCCATTAATTATTTTCAAACTTGAGCAAATTAGTTGAAGTTGGACAAGGAAGACAACATAATGAGTTATGTTTGGTTATATTTGTATAGAAGTTATATTGTTATGGATCCTCCAACATGTGGTGCTTGCTTAGGATCTTTTGCTAGCCAAAAATTTGTACTAAGTAGAGATGCTACTTGTGCATCCAAAAACCCTTAAACCCCATTTCTTGCCATGAGTGTCCACCATATCTACCTATGGATTGAATAAGATCCTTCAAGTAAGTTGTCATCGGTGCATAAAGCAATAAAAATTGCTCCTAAATATGTTTGATCTTTTAATGTAAAGGAAAATAAGCGTTGTACGAAGTTGTGATGGTAAAGAAATAAAAGCGACGGACTGCATAATAAAGGTTGCTATCACAAAGGGCAATGCAACGTGACGTTCCTTTGCATTAAGGGTTTGCACATCCAAAATTAAAAAGCGCATGACAACCTCTGCTTCCCTCTACAAAGGGCCTATTTTTTACTTTCATGTATTTACTTTTACGAAAGAGTCAATAGTATTCCTTCTTATTTCAACCTCAACTATTCTTTAGTTGGCAAGCATCATATGGTGGGGAAAGATCCAAGCATATATGGCCATTCAAATATATTTGATCATGAGTTATTATTGTTGACAATTATCTATATCGTAAATAAGTTGGGAGGCGAAACATTAAGCCCCTATCTTTCTCTGTGTTCGGCGGATGCTATTTGTTCTAAAAATATGCTTTGAGTGTTAGCAATCATGGAAGACTATATGATAGTTGAGTATGTGGAATTTGCTAAATCAAAGCTCTTACATAGACCCTTCCTGAAAATAAGATGAATTGCAATTGTTTGATGACTAAGAACATGGTTTGTTAGTTTTCAAGAAACTTTATGATCTATACTTTAACATGTGAATATCTTGTTACTTGATCATGAGAAGTTTTATGAGATGAGCTACTGTTTATGACATATATTAATGCTAGAAAAAGTGATTGGAATTATCATTGATCAAACTTTTGCACTTGCTAGCATTCACACTTCATAAATTATTTCTTTTATCATTTACCTACTTGAGGACGAGCAGGAATTAAGCTTGGGGATGCTGATACGTCTCCAACGTATCTATAATTTATGAAGTATTCATGCCATGTTTACAACAATTTTATATGGTTTTGGTATGATTTGATTAGAACTAACCCGGACTGACGATGTTTTCAGCAGAACTACCGTGGTGTCGTTTTTTGTGCAGAAATAAAAGTTCTCGGAATGGGCTGAAAATTTACGGTGATTTTTTATGGACCAAAAGAGACCCCCGAAGCACTGGAGCTGGGCCAGGAAGTGGACAAGGTGGCCACAAGCTGCCAGGGCGTGCCCTGGGGGGTAGGGCGCGCCCCTACGGCTTGTGGGCCCCTCGGGCACCCCCTTGATGTGAGACCGACGCCAAAAATTCTTATAAATACCCAAACCTCCGAAAAGAACCCTAGATCGAAAGTTCCACCACAGCAAGCCTCTGTAGCCACGAAAAATCAATCTAGTCCCTCTCCGGCACCCAGCCGGAGGGGGCCATCATCACCGGAGGCCATGGACGAGGAAGCCGGAGGGGGCCATCATCACCATGGAGTCCAAGGACCAGAGGGAGAACCTCTCCCTATCTAGGGGGGAGGCCATGGAGGAGGAAGCACAAGGGGGAGACTCTCTCCCCCTCTCTCTCGGTGGCGCCAGAGTGCCACCGGGGGAACCATCGCCGCGGTGATCATCTTCATCAACATCACCTTCTTCATCACCGTCCTCATCTCTTTTAAGCGGTCCACTCTCCCGCACCCCGCTGTAATCCCCTACTTGAACATGGTGCTTTATGCCACATATTATGATCCAATGATGTGTTGCCATCCTATGATGTTTTGAGTAGATTTCTTTTGTCTTTTGGGTTGATTTATGATCTAGATTGGTTTGAGTTGTATGTTTTATTTTGGTGCTGTCCTATGGTGCCCTCCGTGTCGCGCACACGTGAGGGATTCCCGTTGTAGGGTTTTCAATATGTTCATGATTCGCTTATAGTGGGTTGCTAGAGTGACAGAAGCTTAAACCCGAGTAAGGGGGTTGTTTGCGTATGGGAGTAAAGAGGACTTGATACTTTAATGTTATGGTTGGGTTTTACCTTAATGATCTTTAGTAGTTGCAGATGCTTGCTAGAGTTCCAATCATAAGTGCATATGATCCAAGTAGAGAAAGTATGTTAGCTTATGCCTCTCCCTCATATAAAATTGCAATAATGATTACCGATCTTGTTAACAATTGCCTAGGACAATTCCGCACACCGTTCCATCATTATTCCACACTCGCTATTTGTAATATATTGTGATATATCCTAACTTTATGATAACATCACCTATTTTTTTAGTTTAGTTCTTCGACTTCATGCAAAGCTATCCTCTTCATACCCACAACGTAGTTTTATTTCTCGCTTCTAGATGGAAGCAAACGTTCGGTGTACGTAGAGTCGTATCAGTGGCAGATAGGACTTGAGAGAATATTGATCTTACCTTTAGCTCCTTGTGGGTTCGGCACTCCATACTTATCACTTCCACCTTTGGAAAGTGCTACGATGATTCCTTGCACTTGGGGATTATCAATGATCCACAAGCATAAAAAATTTATTACTCTCCACATAAGCAAATTTATTCTCATGAATAGTAGTGGGAGCAAACTCAACAAAATAACTATCATGTGAGGCATAATCATATTGAGCATTAAAATCATGATGACAAGTTTCATGGTTATCATTATTCTTTATAGCATACATGTCATCACCATAATCATCATAGATAGCAACTTTGTTATAGAAATCAATTGAAACCTCTTCCAAGATAGTGGACTCGGCATTAAATAAAGTCATGACCTCTCCAAATCCACTTTTATCATTATTACAATAAGATTCAACACCCTCCAAATCATTACTTCCTAGAGTTGACACTCTTCCAAACCCACTTTCATCAATATAATCATCATAAATAGGAGGCATGCATTCATCGTAATAAATTTTCTCATCAAAATGTGGGGGGATTAAAAATACCATATTCATCAAACATAGCATCCCCAAGCTTATGGCTTTGCATATCATTAACATCATGGATATTCAAAGAATTCATACTAGCAACATTGCAATCATGGTCATCATTCAAAGATTTTTTGTCAAACATTTTATAGAATTCTTCCCCTATCAATTGAGCACAATTTTCCTTTCCATCATTTACACGAAAGACATTATAAAGATGAACAATATGATGCAACCTCAATTCCATTTTGTTGTAGTTTTCTTTTATAAGGCAAACTAGTGATAAAACAAGAAACTAAAAGATTCGATTGCAAGATCTAAAGATATACCTTCAAGCACTCACCTCCCCGGCAACGGCGCCAGAAAAGAGCTTGATGTCTACTACGCAACTTTATTCTTGTAGACTCGTGTTGGGCCTCCAAGCGCAGAGTTTTGTAGGACAGTAGCAAATTTCCCTCAAGTGGGTGACCTAAGGTTTATCAATCCGTGGGAGGCGTAGGATGAAGATGGACTCTCTCAAACAACCTTGCAATCAAATAATAAAAAGTCTATTGTGTCCCCAACACACCAAATACAATGGTAATTTGTATAGGTGCACTAGTTCGGCGAAGAGATGGTAATAAAAGCATAGTAATGATAGTAGATATTGATTTTTGTAATAGGAACAATAAAAAACAGCAAGGTAGCAATTGATAAAATGGAGCACAAACGGTATTGCAATGCTTGAAAATGAGGCCTAGGGTCCATCGCTAGTGCAATCTCTCAACAATGCTAATATAATTGGATCATATAACCTTCCCTCAACATGCGATGAAGAATCACTCCAAAGTTCCTATCTAGCGGAGAACATAAGAAGAAATTGTTTGTAGGGTATGAAACCACCTCAAAGCTATTCTTTCCGATCAATCTATCCTAGAGTTCGTACTAAAACAACACCAAGCTATTCTTTTCGATCGATCTAACCAAGAGTTCGTACTAAAATAACACCATATGATACACATCAACCAACTCTAATGTCACCTAGATACTCCAATGTCACCGCGAGTATCCGTGAGTTGATTATGCGATATGCATCAAACAATTTTAGATTCATAATACTCAATCCAATACGAAGAACCTCAAAGAGTGCCCCGAGATTTCTACCGGAGAAACAAGGACAAAAGCGTGCATCAACCCCTATGCATAGATTACCCCAATGTCACCTCGGGAATCCGCAAGTTGAGTGCCAAGACATAGATCAAGTGCTCTCAAATCCATAAAAGTATTCAATCCGATAAAAATGAAATCTCAAAGGGAAAACTCAATTCATCACAACAAGATAGAGAGGGGAAAACACCATATGATCCAACTATATTAACAAAGCCCACGATACATCAAGATCGTGCCATCTCAAGAACACGAGAGAGAGAGAGATTAAACACATAGCTACTGGTACAAACCCTCAGCCCTGAGGGTGGACTACTCCCTCCTCATCATGGTGGCCGCCAGGATGATGAAGATGGCCACCAGTGATGATTTCCCCCTCCGACATGGTGCCGGAACGGGGTATAGATTGGTTTTTCGTGGCTACAAAGGCTTGCGGCGGTGGAACTTATGATCTAGGGTTATTTCTGATGGTTTCTCTACTTATAGGATTTTTCAACGTTGGAATCACGCGAAGATGGGCCTCGAGGTGAGCACAACCCACCGGGGCAAGCCAGGCCCCTCTGGCGCGCCCTGGTGGGTTGTGCCCTCCTCGTGGCTCTTCTGTCCCTCCCACGAAGCTTCTAGTGCCTCTTTTGATCCAAAAAAATCGTCAAAAAGTTTCAGCTCATTTGGAGAACTTTCATTTCTGCACAAAAAACAACACCACGGTAGTTCTACTGAAAACAACGTCAGTCCGGGTTAGTTCCATGCAAATCATACCAAAACCATATAAAATTGTTGTAAACATGGCATGAATACTTCATAAATTATAGATACGTTGGAGACGTATCAGCATGTTATTTATTTCTGTGATGAAGCTGCTAGAATTGCCAAACCCGACACTAAAGATAAGAATAAGCCTGTTGTTGGCTTGCCTGTCGTCTTAGTTAAAATTGGAGATCATTGCTATCATGGTTTATGTGATTTGGGTGCTAGTGTGAGTGTTATTCCTTTTACCTTATATCAAGAAATTATGAATGATATAGCACCTGCTGAAATAGAGGATATTGATGTCACTATTAAACTTGCAAATAGGGACACCATCACACCACTTGGGATTGTTAGAGATGTTGAAGTCTTGTGTGGGAAAATAAAATACCCCACTGATTTTCTAGTTCTTGGTTATCCACAAGATGATTTTTGTCCCGGAATATTTGGTAGACCTTTCTTGAACACTATCAATGCTAAGATAGATTGTCATAAAGAAATTGTCAGTGTCAATTTTGGTGATGTGTCTCATGAGTTTAATTTCTCTAAGTTTCGTAGACATCCTCGTGATAAAGAATTGCCTAGTAAGGATGGAATAATTGGTCTTGCGTCTATTGTCGTACCTCCTACTGATCCTTTAGAACAATATTTGCTAGACCATGAAAATGATATGCACTTGCATGAAAGAAATGAAATAGATAAAATTTTCTTTGAGCAACAACCTATTCTTAAACACAATTTGCCTGTTGAAACTCTAGGAGGTCCTCCTCCACCTAAGGGTGATCCTGTGTTTGAATTGAAACAATTACCTGACACTCTGAAATACGCTTATCTTGGTGAGAAAAAGATATATCATGTTATTATTAGTGCTAACCTTATAGAGCATGAAGAAAAGAGATTATTAAAAATTCTGAGGAAGCACCGTGCTGCTATTGGATATACTCTTGATGATCTTAAGGACATTAGTCCCACTCTATATCAACACAAGATTAATATGGAACCTGATTCAAACCCCGTCGTTGATCATCAACGATGATTGAATCCTAATATGAAAGAAGTGGTGAGAACTGAAATACTAAAGTTTCTGGAAGCGGGTATAATCTATCCCATAGCTGATAGTACATGGGTAAGTCATGTTCATTGTGTCCCTAAGAAAGGAGGCACTACTGTTGTTCCTAATGACAAAAATGAACTTATTCCACAAAGAATCATTATTGGCTATAGAATGGTAATTGATTTTAGAAAATTAAATAAAGTCACTAGAAAAGATCATTACACTTTGCCTTTCACTGATCAAATGCTAGAAAGATTGTCAAATCACACACACTTTTGCTTTTTGGATGGATATTCTGGTTTCTCTCAAATACCTGTATCACAACCTGATCAAGAGAAGACCACTTTTACTTGCCCTTTTGGAACTTATGTTTATAGACGTATGCCCTTTGGTTTTATGTAATGCACCCGCTACCTTTCAAAGATGTATGAATGCTATATTCTCTGACTTATGTGAAAAGATTGTTGAGGTTTTCATGGATGATTTCTCCGTTTACGGAACTTCTTTTGATGATTGCTTAAGCAATCTTGATCAAGTTTTGCAGAGATGTGAACAAACTAATCTTGTCTTGAATTGGGAGAAGTGCCACTTTATGGTGAACGAAGGCATTGTCTTGGGGCATAAAATTTCTGAGCGAGGTATTGAGGTGGATAAAGCTAAAGTTGATGCAATTGAGAAAATGCCATGTCCTAAAGACATTAAAGGAACAAATCCTACGGAAATGTCACTCTGAAGCTTATGGAGGGCATCATGCGGGAGATAGAACTACACACAAGGTATTAGAATCTGGTTTTTATTGGCCTACTCTTTTTAAGGATGCCCGTAAGTTTGTCTTATCTTGTGATGAATGTCAAAAAATTGGTAATATTGATAGATGTTAGGAAATGCCTATGAATTATTCACTTGTTATTGAACCATTTGATGTTTGGGGATTTGATTATATGGGACCTTTTCCATCCATTAATGGGTACACACATATTTTGGTTGTTGTTGATTATGTCACTAAGTGGGTAGAAGCTATTCCAACTAGTAGTGCTGATCATAACACCTCCATTAAAATGCTTAAAGAAGTTATCTTCCCGAGGTTTGGAGTGCCTAGATATTTAATGATTGATGGTGGTTCATATTTTATTCATGGTGCTTTCCGTAAATTGCTTGCTAATATGATGTTAGCCATAGAATTGCATCTCCTTATCACCCTCAATCTAGTGGTCAAGTTGAACTTAGCAATAGTGAAATAAAGTTGATACTACAAAAAACTGTCAATAGGTCCTGAAAGAATTGGTCTAAGAAACTTGATGATGCACTTTGGCCCTGTAGAACAGCTTATAAAAATCTTATGGGTATGTCTCCATACAAAATGGTTTATGGAAAAGCATGTCACTTGCCTCGTGAGTTAGAACATAAAGCATATTGGGCAATTAAGGAACTCAATTATGATTTCAAACTTGCCGGTGAAAAGAGGTTATTTGATATTAGCTCACTAGATGAATGGAGAACCCAAGCCTATGAAAATGCCAAACTATTCAAAGAAAAAGTTAAAAGATGGCATGACAAAACAATCCAAAAGCAGGAATTCAAAGTTGGTGAATGTGTTCTATTGTACAATTCTCGTTTTAGATTTTTTGCAGGAAAACTTCTTTCCAAATGGGAAGGACCATATATCATCGAAGAAGTTTACCGCTCTAGAGCTATTAAGATCAATAATGCCGAAGACACTCATCCGAAGGTGGTCAATGGACAAAGAATTAAGCACCATATTTCAGGTACGCCTATTAGTGTTGAAACTAACATTATCCAAACCATGACACCGGAGAAACACATAAAGGAAACCTTTGAGAACACTCCAGAACCCTTAAAAGGAAGAGGTGCGTGATACGGTAAGTAAACCGACTCCGAAAATTCCGCAAAAATATTTTCTGTCAGTTTTGGAATATTAGGAAAAAAACACCCGGGAAGGCAACCCAGGTGCCCACTAGGCACTAGGGCACGCCTGCCCCACCTGGCGCGCCCTGGTGGGTAGTGGGCCCCTCGGGCACCTTCCCTACTCCGTTTTCCTGTAGTATACTTGTTTCCCAAGATAAAAATTCTTTATATATACCCTCGAACGATTTGACCACCGTATCATGGAGAAATCCTCTGTTCTTGTTTCGTGCTATTTTCCTGGCAGATCTGAAAATATGTCGTCACAAGATTCAGATGGAGAGGGCTATGTGTCCCAGCATACTCCAGATCCAAACATCTTTAGGGAGACCTATCCCTACTTATGGGCCGCAGATGAGGAGGAAGACACTGATGAGGAGGGGATGGAGGATGCCTCCTCAGATGAAGATGAAGTCCCACAACCTCAACCTGGTGATATGCATGTGGAATTCAAGAAGTCAAGCCTTCCGAACGGATCAAGCAATTCTAAGGTTCAATTTATCCCATCTCGTTTTCTACGGGAGAGTAAGGGGGCGTTATGCAAAAAGATATTAAAGCTTGAGCAAGAAAATGATGATTTGAAGGAGGAAAACTTTATACTCAAACGCAAGCTGGAGAAGAAGAATGCCACTCCTTCGTCACCACCACCATTACCAAAGAAGGAGACTTGAGCACACGTGTATGGGCACTCCCCTTGGCTTTCGCCAAGCTTGGGGGAGATGCCCCGGTATCGTATCACCATCACTTTTATTATCTTCACCAGTTTTTAGTTCGATCCTTAGTTATTTCGTGATTTAGTTGAATAAAAGTTTAGTATGAACTATTTTCGAGTGCTAGTTTCGCGATCTATCCATCTATGTAATCGAGTTGAGAGTTATATAATAAATTTTAGTTCTAATTTTTGCTTCTTTACTTTCTCGTTTCAATCAAAATAAAGGAAATAATGAAAAAGATCATATGCTAATCTTATGGTAAGTAATGACATCACATAAGGAAAAGTATAAGTGGTAAAATTTATTGAAAGTTGACAAACATAGCATTGGTCAATGATGCAACTCATGAAAGAATTAATAAGGGAAGAGAAGATTCACATGCAAATATACCATCTTGGACATCATTTATGATTGTGAGCCCCCATTAAATATCTTATGCCAAATTGTTGACATTGGACAAGGAAGACAACGTAATGATTTATGTTTGTTCATATTCACATAGAAGTTATATTGTCATAGATCCTCCAACATGTGGTGCTTGCTCAATATCTTTGCTAGCCAAAAATCCGCACTAAGTACAGATACTACTTGTGCATCCAAAAACCTTAAACCCAAATTCATGTTTCGAGAGTCCACTATACCTACCTATGGATTGAGTAAGATCCTTCAAGTAAGTTGTCATCAGTGCATAAGGCAATAAAAATTCCTTCTAAATATGTTTGATCTTTTAGTGTAAGGGAAAATAAGCGTTGTACGAACTTGTGATGGCAAAGTAATAAAAGTGACATACTGCATAATAAAGGTTGCTATCATAAGAGGCAATATAACATGACGTTCTTTTGCATTAAGAGATTGTGCATACAAAACAAAAAACCGCATGACAACCTCTGCTTCCCTCTGCGAAGAGCCTATCTTTTACTTTTATGCATTTACTTTTTATGCAAGAGTCAAAGTGTTCTCCTCTATTCCTTTTTTTTGTCTTTTGCAAGCATCATGTGGCGGGGAAAGATCTAGGCACATATATCCAGTTGGATATGAGTAATCATGAGTTATTATTGTTGACATCGCCCTTGAGGTGAATAAGTTGGGAGGCGAACCTATAAGCCCCTATCTTTCTATGTGTGTGACTAAAACTTTTTGCTCCATATATATGTTGTGAGTGTTAGCAATCATAGAAGACTAAATGATGGTTGAGTATGTGGACTTGCCAAAAGGCTCTGTTACGAGACCCTTCCTGAAAATGTGATGAATTACAATTGCAAAGTTGACTGAGAACATAGTTTGTTAGTATTCAATAAAGTTTATGCTTTATACTTTGATATTGTGTTGAATTGTTATTTGCTCATGAGAAGTTTTATGATAAAGTTTACTGCTATTATAATAATGATCATGATGCCACTATGTCCATATTTTGTTTTTATCGACACCTCTCTCTCTAAACATGTGGACATGATTTTCGATATCGGCTTTCGCTTGAGGACAAGCGAGGTCTAAGCTTGGGGGAGTTGATACGTCCATTTTGCATCATGTTTTCCTACTATTATTTATAGTGTTTTTATTCAATATAACACTTTGTTGAGTAATTCTAATGCCTTTTCTCTCATAATATGTAAGGTTTACACAAAGAGGGAGAATACCAGCAGCTGGAATTCTGGACCTGAAAAAGCTACGTCAGAGATACCTATTCTGCACATCTCCAAATGAGTTGAAATTTTACGGAGAATTATTTTGGAATGTATAAAAAATACTGGAGAAAATAAATACCAGAGGGGGCCACCCAGGTTCCCACTAGGCATCAGGGCGCCCCTGCCCCCCGGCGTGCCCTGGTGGGTAGTGGGGGCCCTGGGCCACCTTTGGTGCCCATCTTTTGGTACATAAGGTCTTTTGACCTAGAAAAAAATAAGGAGAGGACTTTCGGTACGGAGCGCCGCCGTCTCGAGGTGGAGCCTGGGCAGGAGCACTTTTGCTCTTCGGCGGAGCGATTCCACCGGGGATACTTCCCTCTGGGAGGGGGAAATCGAAGCCATCATCATCACCAACAACCCATTCATCGTGGGAGGGCCAATCTCCATCAACACCTTCAACCGCACCATCTCATCTCAAAACCCTAGTTCATCTCTTCTGTTCAATTGTTATATCCAAACCTCAGATTGGTACCTGTGGGTGACTAGTAGTGTTGATTACATCTTGTAGTTGATGCTAACCGGTTATTTGGTGGAAGATTATATGTTCAGATCAATTATGATATTTTATTACTCCTCTGATCTTGAGCATGAATATGTTGTGTGAGTAGTTACTTTTGTTCTTGAGGACACAGGAGAAGTCAGCATGTGATACGTCTCCAACGTATCTATAATTTTTTATTGTTCCATGCTATTATATTATCTGTTTTGGATGTTTTATATGCATTAATATGCTATTTTATATTATTTTGGGACTAACCTATTAACCTAGAGCCCAGTGCCAGTTTCTGTTTTTCCCTTGTTTATGAGCCTCGCAGAAAAGGAATACCAAACGGAGTCCAAATGGAATAAAACTTCACGATGATTTTTCTTGGACCAAAAGACACCCAGGGGACTTGGAGTCCAAGTCAGAAGAGCCACGAGGCGGCGGCAAGGGTGGAGGGCGCGCCCTAGGGGGGGCGCCCCCCTACCTTGTGGGCCCCTCGGTGACTTCCTGACCTAGATCTTCCTCCTATATATTCACAAATATTCCAGAACCACTAGAGGCATCCACGAAATCACTTTTCCACCGCCGCAACCTTCTGTTCCCGTGAGATCCCATCTTGGGGCCTTTTCCGGCATCCTTCCGGAGGGGGAATCGATCACGGAGGGCTTCTACATCAACTCTATTACCCTTCCGATGAAGCGTGAGTAGTTTACCTCAGACCTACGGGTCCATAGCTAGTAGCTAGATGGCTTCTTCTCTCTCTCTTTGATCTTCAATACAATGTTCTCCTTAATGTTCTTGGAGATCTATCCATTGTAATCTTCTTTTGCGGTGTGTTTGTCGAGACCCGATGAATTGTGGATTTATGATTAGCTTATCTATGAATATTATTTGAATCTTCTCTGAATTCTTATATGCATGATTTGATATCTTTGTATTTCTCTTCGAATTATCGGTTTGGTTTGGCCAACTAGATTGGTTTTTCTTGCAATGGGAGAGGTGCTTAGCTTTGGGTTCAATCTTGCGTGATTTCACCCAGTGACAAAGTAGGGGTAGCGAGACATGTATTGAATTGTTGCCATCAAGGATAAAAAGATGGGGTTTTCATCATATTGCTTGAGTTTATTCCTCTACATCATGTCATCTTTCTTAAAGCGTTACTCCATTCTTTATGAACTTAATACTCTAGATGCATGCTGGATAGCGGTCGATGTGTGGAGTAATAGTAGTAGATGCAGGCAGGAGTCGGTCTACTTGACACGGACGTGATGCCTATATTACATAATCATTGCCTTGTATATCGTCATAACTTTGCGCTTTTCTATCAATTGCTCGACAGTAATTTGTTCACCCACCGTATTATTTGCCTTCATGAGAGAAGCCTCTAGTGAAACCTATGGCCCCCGGGTCTATTTTCCATCATATTAGTTTCCGATCTACTATTTTGCAATCTTTTATTTTCAGATCTACAAACCAAAAAACCCAAAAATACTTTATCTTTTATTTAGTTCTATCTATCTCTACCAGATCTAACCTTTGCAATTGACCATGAAGGGATTGGCAACCCCTTTATCGCGTTGGGTGCAAGTGTTTGATTGTTTGTGTAGGTGCATCTATTGGGGACTTGCGCGTTTCTCCTACTAGATTGATACCTTGGTTCTTAACCGAGGGAAATACTTATCTCTACTATGCTGCATCACCCTTTCCTCTTCAAGGGAAAAACCAACGCAAGCTCAAGAAGTAGCAGCATGTTGCATGTAATCATGTGAATTTAATATCCATTCGATATTTTGATGATATGTATGTTGTGATTCCCTTAGTGGTGCTATGTGAACGTCGACTACATGACACTTCGCCATCTTTGGGCCTAAGGGAATGCATTATTGAGTAGTTATTAGATGATGGGTTGCGAGAGTGACAGAAACTTAAACCCTAGTTTATGCGCTATTTCGTAAGGGGCTGATTTGGATCCATATGTTTAATGCTATGGTTAGATTTTATCTTAATTCTTCTTTCGTAGTTGCGGATGCTTGCGAGAGGGGTTAATCATAAGTGGGAGGCTTGTTCAAGTAAGAACAGCACCCAAGCACCGGTCCACCCACATATCAAATTATCAAAGTAGCGAACGCGAATCAAGTCAACATGATGAAAGTGACTAGATGAAATTCCCGTGTATCCTCAAGAACGCTTTACTTATTATTAGAGACCGGTTCGGCCTGTCCTTTGCTACAAAAAGGATTGAGCTACCTTGCTGCACTTATTGTCACTATTGTTACTTGTTACTTGTTACAAATTATCTTGCTATCAAACTACCTGTTACCGACAATTTTAGTGCTTGCAGAAATTACCTTACTGAAAATCACTTTTCATTTCCTTTTGCTCCTCGTTGGGTGATGTTGCTTGAACTACGTTGGTATTTCCCCAAAGAGGAAGGGATGACGCAGTACAGCCACGGTAGGTATTTCCCTCAGTTATGAAACCAAGGTATCAATCCAGTAGGAGAACCAAGAAACACTATGTAAACGGTACCTGCACACAAAGAACAAATACATGCTACCCGACGCGTATGAGGGGCTGTCAATCCCTCTTCGGGTAACGACACCGGAAATTGTCAAGTTGACAAGATAAAATTTGTGTAGATTGGATAAATAGATCTCGATAAAACGCGAAATAAATAAGTAACAAAAAAGTGGAGCAAGGTATTTTTGGGTTTTTGGAATAATAGATTTGAAAATAAAAGAGAATAAAAATAGATCTCAAAGCAAATATGATAAAGAATAGACCCGGGGGCCGTAGATTTCACTAGTGGCTTCTCTCAAGAAAATAGCATACGGTGGGTAAACAAATTACTGTTGGGCAATTGATAGAAGATCGAATAATTATGACAATATCCAAGGTAATGATCAATATATAGGCATCACGTCCAAGATTAGTAGACCGACTCCTGCCTACATCTACTACTATTATTCCACACATCGACCGCTATCTAGCATGCATCTAGTGTATTAAGGTCATGGAGAAATGGAGTAACGCAATAAGAACGATGGCATGATGTAGACGAGATCTATTCATGTAGGAATAGCCCCCATCTTGTTATCCTTAATAGCAACGATACATGTGTGTCTTGCTGCCCCTTCTGTCACTGGGAAAGAACACCGCAAGATCGAACCCATCACAAAGCACCTCTTCCCATGGCAAGAAAAATCGATCTAGTTGGCCTAACTAAACCAAAGATTCAAAGAAGAAATACGAGGCTATATATAATCATGCATATAAGAGATCAAAAGAAGACTCAAATAATATTCATGGATATAGATCTGATCATAAACTCAAAATTTATCGGATCCCAACGAACACACCGCAAAAAAGAGTTACATAAAATAGATCTCCAAGAGACCATTGTATTGAGAATCAAAAGAGAGAGAGGAAGCCATCTAGCTACTTCCTACGGACCCGTAGGTCTATGATGAACTACTCACGCATCATCGGAGAGGCACCAATGAGGATGATAAACCCCTCCGTGATGGTGTCTAGATTGGATCTCGTGGTTCTGGAACTTGCGGCGGCTGGAATTGTGTTTCGTCGACTCCCCCAGGGTTTCTGGAATATTTGGGTATTTATAGTGCGAAGAGGTGGTGCGGGAGGTCACCGAGGTGGGCACAACCCACCTGGGCACGCCTGTGCCTCCTGGCGTGCCCGGGTGTCTTGTGCTCACCTCGGGCCTCCCCTCTGGTACTTCTTTGGCCCACTGGGTGTCTTCTGGTCCAGAAAAAAAACTCCAAAAAAATTCGGTGCATTTGGACTCCGTTTGGTATTGATATTCTGTGAAGTAAAAAACAAGCAAAAAACAGCAACTGGCACTGGGTACTATGTCAATAGGTTAGTCCCAAAAAATGATATAAAGTTGCTATAAAATGATTGTAAAACATCCATGAATGATAATATAACAACATGGAACAAGCAAAAATATAGATATGTTCGAGACATATCAGCATCCCCAAGCTTAATTCCTACTCATCCTCGAGTAGGTAAATGATAAAAACAGAATTTTTGATGTGGAATGTTGCCTAACATGTTCATCACATATTCTTTTCTTTTGTAGCATGGACATTTGGACTTTTATATGGTTCAAAGCAATAGTCTAGTTTTGACATGAAGATTTCAATACTCAAGCATATCAACAAGCCACCATGTCTTTCAAAATATCAACACTAAAGAAAGTTATCCCTAGCCCATCATGCTCAATCATTGTTCCATTCATGAAACACACTCGCATATTAGCTAAATCCAATGCTCAACTACGATCATAGTGCCCCCTAGTTGGTGCTTTATAAGAGAAGATGGAGACTCAAATAAAAAATAAAAATTGCATAAAGTAAATAGATAGGCCCTTTGCAGAGGGAAGTAGGGATTTGTAGAGGTGCTAGAGCTCAAAGCTTAAATTGAGAGACAATTTTTTTTGAGAGGCATACTTTTCCCGTCAACGAAAACGATAGAGTAATTCCCAACACTTTCCATGCTAGATATATCATAGGCGGTTCCCAAATAGAAAATAAAGTTTATTCATTTTTCCACCATTCTTTCACAATCCATGGCTAGCCTTATCCACGGGTGCCTTCCATACCAACACTTTCCAAGGAATTTATTATTTGACAACATAAAGTAAATTTCTTTTTCATTTCAGGACTGGGCATCCCTATTCCCGCCGTACTCTCGTGCAATGACAAGTGAATAAACACTCATCTTGAGAATAACCCATCTAGCATGGAAAATATTGGCCACCCCCTGCCGCTTCATGAGCGGTACGGGCACACAAAAAGGAAATTCATTTTGAAAATTAGAGATGGCACATACAAATTTGCTTAGAATGGCACGGAAATACCGCATATAGGTAGGTATGGTGGACTCATATGGCAAAACTGGGTTTAAAGATTTTGGATGCACAAGTAGTATTTCTACTTAGTACAAGTGGAGGCTAGCAAAAAGATTGAGAAGCAACCAACCAAGAAACAAAGAATCACATAAGCGAGCATTAAGAATAACTAACACCGAATAATGCACCACAAGTAGGATGTAATTTCATTGCATAACTATTGACTTTCGTGCTTGCATAGGGAATCACAAACCTCAACACCAATATTCTTACTAAAGCATAATTACTCACCAACATGACTCACATATCACTATCATCACATCTCAAAACTATTACAAAGAATCAAGTTTTATTTTGTCCAATGATCTTCATGAAAGTTTTTATTATATCCCTCTTGAATATATATCACTTTGGGACTAGTTTCATATATTGCAATTGCTTTTGACAAGCTCAAATAAATCTAAGTGAAGAACATGAGCATAAAATTTTTTGTCTCTCAAAATAATATAAGTGAAGCATGAGAGAATTTCTTCAAAAATTTACTAAATCTCAAATTAATCTAAGTGAAGCATGAGAGCATTTATTCAAAAATTATTAAAGCACACCGTGCTCAAAAAGATATAAGTGAAGCACTAGAGCAATTCCATAGCTAAATTTTTTTAAGTGAAGCATAAAGAGCAATTCTAACAAATCATAGCATAATTTTGGCTTTCTCAAATAGGTGTGTCCAGCAAGGATACTTGTGAAAAACTAAAAATCAAAACAAGCAAAGACTCATATAATACAAGACGCTCCGAGCAAAACTCATGATATGTGACGAATAAAAATTTAGCTCCAAGTAAAATACCGATGGTCGTTAGAAGAAAGAGGGGGTGCCTTCCGGGGCATCCCCAATCTTAGTTGCTTGGTTCTCCTTGAATATTAACTTGGGGTGCCTTGGGGCATCCCAAGCATAGGCTCTTTTCACTCCTTATTCCTTCATCCATCACGATCTCACCCAAAACTTGAAAACTTCAATCACACAAAACTTAACAAAACCTTCGTGAGATCCGTTAGTATAAGAAAACCAATCTTTACTTTAACTATTGTTGCAAACCCATTCAAATTTTGTTATTGCATTATATCTACTGTATTATAACTTAGCCATGGCTTATACCCCCCGATACAATCCATAGATTCATCAAAATAAGCACACAATGCAAAGAAGACAGAATCTGTAAAAAACAGAACAGTCTGTAAATATGCGAATTGTTCCCATACTTATGTAACTCCAAAAATGATGTACAGTTGGGAAAACGTAGGAAATTTGTATATCAATCTTTTGTAAAAAAATCAGAATTTTTCGTCACTTATGTGAATTTAAACAATTCTGTTTCTGGACACAAAAGTTTCTGTTTTTCAACAGGATCAAATCAACTATCACCAAAGCTATCCCAAAGGCTTTACTTGGCACAAATACTAATTAAAACATAAAAAACATGATCATAACAGATGCATAATTGTGTAAACACTCAATAACAGAAATAAAAAGGAAAAAATAAATTTTATTCATTGGGTTGCCTCCCAACAAGCGCTATCGTTTTATGCCCTTAGCTAGGCATAAGATTTTAATGATGCTCACATGAAAGATAATAATTGAAACACAAAGAGAGCATCGTAAAACATATGACAAACACATTTAAGTCTAACATACTTCCTATGCATAGGAATTTTATAAGCAAACAAATTATGAAGACAAGAATTATCTAACATATGCAAAGGAAAGGAATAAAACATTGACAATCTCAACATAACGAGAGGAAAATTAGTAACATGAAAAATTCTACTACCAAATTTTCCTCTCTCATAATAATTACCTGTAGGATCATAATCAAATTCAACAATATAGCTATCATATAAAATTTCTCTTCATGGTCCACATGCATAAAAGTTTTATAATCTTCCAAGATAGTGGGATTAACATCAACTAAAGTCGTGACCTCTCCAAACCCACTTTCATCAAAAATTTCGTAAGATTGAACACTCTCAAAATATGTGGGATTATTTCTACCTAAAGTTGACACTCTTCCAAACCCACTTTCAATATTATTGCAAACATTATTATCAATATCATATTCATCATGAGCCTTAAATAAATTTTCAAGATCATAAGAAAAATCACCCCAATCATGATCATTGCAATAAGTAGTGGACATATCAAAATTAGCATCCCCAAGCTTGGGGTTTTTCATATTATTATAATAATTGACATTAATAGAATTTATAGTAAAATCATTGCAATCATGCTTTTCATTCAAGGAGCTATCATGAATCACTTCATAAATTTCTTCATCACAATTTTCAGATTCATGAATCTCAAGCAAAACTTCATAAAGATAAACTAGTGCACTCAACTCACTAGCAATTGGTTCATCATGATTGGATCTTTTAAAAAGATTAGCAAGTGGATAGGGATCCATATCCATAGATTTTTATCAAGCGAAGATGCAAGCATATAGAAGGCACATGGTAACACAAGCAAACAAAAGATCAAACAAGAAAAATGCAAACGAAAAGAAGGCGAATAAAAAGGCAAATTTTGTGAAGTGGGGCAGATGAAAACGACAGGCTAATGGCAAATAATGTACATTGTAAGGAGATGAGATTTGTGATTAGGAACCTGATAGATGTTGATGATGTCTCCCCGGCAACGGCGCCAGAAATTCCTTTTGATGTCGCTTGAACTACGTCGGTATTTCCCGAAAGAGGAAGGGATGATGCAGTACATCTACGGTAGGTATTTCCCTCATTTATGAAACCAAGGTATCAATCCAGTAGGAGAACCAAGCAACACTATGTAAACGGTACCTGCACACAAAGAAAAATTCTTGCAACCCGACGCGTATGAGGGGTTGTCAATCCCTCTTCGGGTAACGGCGCCAGAAATTGTCAAGTTGACAGGATAAAATTTGTGTAGATTGGATAAATAGATCTCGATAAAATGCGAAATAAAATAAGTAACAAAAAAGTGCAGCAAGGTATTTTTGGGTTTTTGGAATAATAGACCTGAAAATAAAAGCGAATAAAAATAGATCTCAAAGCAAATATGATAAAGAATAGACCCCGGGGGCCGTAGATTTCACTAGTGGCTTCTCTCAAGAAAATAATATACGGTGGGTAAACAAATTACTGTTGGGCAATTGATAGAAGATTGAATAATTATGACAATATCCAAGGCAATGATCAATATATAGGCATCATGTCCAAGCGTCAGAACCTTTGTATCAAACACTTGCTGCTCATATCCTGTACACTCAATATTCGAATATTCTTTTACCTATTTTGAATTCAAATTTAATTCAAACTTTGTTCCACTATAACTTGGATTGTAGTGCTCTTATTCAATTCTTTCTTTTTGCAAATGAACACCTATGTCATAAGATTTCTGTTGAACAACATGTTTGTTGTTTTCCATATAATTTTGAGCCTATTCCATATTATGTCAAATATAATCCTATATAGAAATCCTTCCATATCAATTGACTCGTTGGAGTTGACTTCTTCACCTGTCACCTTATAGCACATAGAGACCTGTATTATATATTAAGCCTATATATATATTGATGTTGTTCAACCTTGCCATATTTGTTTTGTTGTTATTTGGTTCTTATATATGGCATGGTTGTTTATTTGTATTCTTTCATTTACGATAGATTGCTCGGAGTGTGACGAGTATAATTGTCAGGATTGTGAGTGCGAAGAACTTCATCAAAAGTACCAGGCAAGTTACACCTTGATCATCCTTTATCCTATTATTTTCTATGCATGTAGTTATATATATATCACATTACTATATTATGCATGTGTAGGAATATTATGGTAGTATGCTATTGCTATTGAGATGCAGTTAGTATGGCCTTATTGTAGAACGTGGTAGTGTATTCTTGCTATGCTATGTAGACGGGGATTGGTTCGTGTATTCATCAAGATTAAGTGAGGACTGTATAATATAACTTGAGCAGAAACATAATATATAATTCACCTCTGGACGGACAGGGTTGCATCATGGAATTTCTTGTTCCTTTTCTAAGGACATGGACCATGGCTAAGTGCGCCCGAATGGTATTGCTGGGTGGTTTCAAGAACATCATGGTTTATACCCTCTGAATGTAAGTAGGTGTCGTCCAGGCTCAAAAAGATCAGACACACTTAGTGACTAGTAGCTTCCATGTACAACCACTGGCTAATATGGGCTCTGGCTTAGTTGATCAGTTGCGGAAACCTTACCAGGATGTGCCAGCAGATGTAGTTATGATAGTTGGGATGGGCCTCCTGTGGGACTAGGCGACTGCTTCTGAAAGACTTTGTCTCAATCTTCGGGTTGGGTCCATTGGGTAAAGTGTACAGACCTCTGCAGAGTGTAAAAACTAATCATGATTAGCCGTGTCCAGGATATGAGCAGGTAAGTGAGAGAAGGTAATATGACACCTTCATTATAAAAGAGTTGGCAGTTGTTTCAGTTTTAATTTTGATATTTTTCGGAGTTCAAAAATATTTTATGGAACATTTTATAAGTGCAAAAAAATAAAGTTTATAAAAATATTATATCTATTCTATATAAGTATTTTGGACTGGAAAAATGTTCATTATGATGTATGTGACTATATTTGTTTTTGTGGTTATTCTGGTATTTTTTTTACAAAATGATTTGGATCATTTAAATGGAGCCAAAGTCATTTCTGTAATTTCGTAAATAGGAAATCCCTAAACCTATTCTTTTAAACCTAACCTACGCAGCAGCCACAGCAGCAGGCCCAACAGGCCGAAAGCCAGCGCACAGCCGGCAGCTGCGCACACGCAGGTCAGCGCTGACGCTAGTGGAGCCCCACTTGTCTGCCTCTCTGCTCCCTCTCTTTCTATGACAGCAGGACCCTCCGCCATCTCCTACTTCCCCACGGACTCCTGTTCACGCACGATCGTGCCACCCTGACCGAACCAGGCACGGGCGATTCGTCCCGATCCCTAACCCCCTCGATCGAATCCGTGGGCACATACCGACTCCTCTCGATCCCCTCACCCGATTCCCGCAACCTCTGCTCTAGATCGCCCTTGAAATCGACAGCACGAACCTCGCAAAGCTCCACCGCCCGAGCTCCATCTCCGGCCAATTCTGTCAAGCCCGAGGTACCTCGAGCTCCCTCTGTCCGCCAGATGATTCGTCTTGATTCTCCTCTCCTCCTGACTGGATCTCCCCTTGGCAGACGCTCAGATTCGAGCTCCCCAGCCAACCCGATCTCACTGGAGCACAGCCGCCGTCGTGCACGGAGGAAACCCCGCCGCCGTTCGACCTCACCACTACCTCCGCCGCTCGAAGCTGCACCCATCCGCCCCTTCACCCTCGTCGGAGACACACCGGAGAAGCGCCACCGTCGACGCCCGAGACCGCCGCCGCGTCCTCTGTTGCTGGTGAACACGCGCGCGCACAGGAACTTTTCAGCCAATCGCGTGGCGACACATGGCCATCTGCTACAGTAAACGCTACAGCGCCGCTACAGTAATTCCAGAAAAGGGTTTTCCCCCTTTTTTTTCAGATTTCAATCAAACTTCTTTTAGCTATATCTTTTAGTCTACAAATCCAATTTAGGTGATTCTTTTTCCTATGCACTCACAATGACCAGAAGAATATGGCAGAACCAAAATTTCACATGTTTGCACTTTTCAAATTTGAATTCATTCAAATTTGAACTAAATCTTCCGGAGGCCTTAACTTTCAAACCATTTGTCGGAATCGAGCGATTCCTTTTGCGTCAGAACCTTTGTATCAAACACTTGCTGCTCATATCCTGTACACTCAATATTCAAATATTCTTTTACCTATTTTGAATTCAAATTTAATTCAAACTTTGTTCCACTATAACTTGGATTGTAGTGCTCTTATTCAATTCTTTCTTTTTGCAAATGAACACCTATGTCATAAGATTTCTGTTCAACAACATGTTTGTTGTTTTCCATATAATTTTGAGCCTATTACATATTGTGTCAAATATAATCCTATATAGAAATCCTTCCATATCAATTGACTCGTTGGAGTTGACTTCTTCACCTGTCACCTTATAGCACATAGAGACCTGTATTATATATTAAGCCTATATATATATTGATGTTGTTCAACCTTGCCATATTTGTTTTGTTGTTATTTGGTTCTTATATATGGCATGGTTGTTTATTTGTATTCTTTCATTTACGATAGATTGCTCGGAGCGTGACGAGTATAATTGTCAGGATTGTGAGTGCGAAGAACTTCATCAAAAGTACCAGGCAAGTTACACCTTGATCATCCTTTATCCTATTATTTTTCTATGCGTGTAGTTATATATATCACATTACTATATTATGCATGTGTAGGAATATTATGGTAGTATGCTATTGCTATTGAGATGCAGTTAGTATGGCCTTATTGTAGAACGTGGTAGTGTATTCTTGCTATGCTATGTAGACAGGGATTGGTTCGTGTATTCATCGAGATTAAGTGAGGACTATATATAATATAACTTGAGCAGAAACATAATATATAATTCACCTTTGGACGGACAGGGTTGCATCATGGAATTTCTTGTTCCTTTTCTAAGGACATGGACCATGGCTAAGTGCGCCCGAATGGTATTGCTGGGTGGTTTTAAGAACATCATGGTTTATACCCTTTGAATGTAAGTGGGTGCCGTCCAGGCTCAAAAAGATCAGACAGACTTAGTGACTAGTAGCTTCTATGTACAACCACTAGCTAATATGGGCTCTGGCTTAGTTGATCAGTTGCGGAAACCTTACCCGGATGTGCCAGCAGATGTAGTTATGATAGTTGGGATGGGCCTCTTGTGGGACTAGGCGACTGCTTCTGAAAGACTTTGTCTCAATCTTCGGGTTGGGTCCAGTGGGTAAAGTGTACAGACCTCTGCAGAGTGTAAAAACTAATCATGATTAGCCGTGTCCCCGGTTATGGACAAATTTGAGCGACTATGCCATTACAGTTGTTGGATGATCTTGACAGATGATACCTTAATAAAAATTGTGTGGGAAATTTAATAATGGGGATAGGTTGGTATTGGATTGCCCAATTCAACCATATGTATTTAATTGTAGTAAGACATAATTAAAATTTGACTATTATATTATGTAGTTATCAGGGAAAAATTAGCTTTTCTGCAAAACAACCACTACACTATCCTCTTGATATACCTTGCATATACATGTAGGTCTGTTATATAATTCCTGTGTGACTTGCCAATACATTCAAAGTATTGACCCTTTGTGGCTGCAACATTTCATGTTGCAGATTTTATACGACGAGTGAGTGATACGATGTAGGGTTACGATGTCTATAGTCGACATTTGCCTGTGGTGTTGATGGACTTCATGAAGTTTTTATTTGCTTTTCCGCTGTATTTTGTTATGAGCTAGCCTTGAGCTACGCAGGTATGTAATATTTAAATTCTGGATCTGCGATGTAATATTATGACATGTGGTTTATTCTTGATATTATATCTTGTACTATGTGTGCTAGCTATTGATCCAGGGATTAGCACAGTGAGCACAGAGACATCGAATCTTATCAGGTTCGGGTCGTTACAGAATGCTACATCCAGAGGAGAAAATATGCAAAATCTGAAGGAGATAGCAAGAGAGGTGCTGAAGAATGGGCAAGGTTAAAATCTGAAAATCAGCCGAGGCGTGCCAGTCTGCAAGAAAGATGGTGTCTTTCATTAAGATCAGGGGTAATTCAGACGGGGCACTGGATACCGACGGTGTCTTCATTGCCGGATCGAGCTCTAGATACAAACTGGTACGTGAAGCTGGCGAGCAGGCTTGGTCTACCTCGGATCATTTTGGAGATGGGATGTGTCCTGGCAGTCTCTCTCAAAGCTAAACAACACAGAGGTGGACCGCTCATTCCATGGTACAGTAGCTTGATTCAGGATATGCTCCCCTTTTGTAAAATGTAAACTTGTGTGGTGTTGTAGATCGGCTAATGCTTGTGCGCATGTGTGTTCTAGTCAATGTTGGGGATATCGCTTATCAATAACTTATCGGTCGACCCGAAATAAGGGGTAAATCATCCCGTTTATCGGCATATCGATCGATTTATCGTTCGATTTATCTTATCGGGCAGACACCTGTAAGCGATAAATCGGCCGGTTTATCGAAATATCGGCCGATATCTGGGTGTCCTGGGAGTAGCTACAGGCGGAGATAGCAAATCCAGGCCCTCAAACGTCTGCGAACGTGCCCATGCGCGTCTGCTGGCACTGACCTGACACGCCTCATTTGTTGCTTTTCACATCGGTGTCCCTCATATCTGAACCTTCAAAACCATACAAATCCATGCAACGGTACATAAAACAAGATCAACATGCAGTTCATCGGATCAACATTGTATCGCCGAATAGAAGGAGCATAGTTCATCGGAGTTCAACGGCAAATCCATACTACAAACAATTTAAAACATAGTTAAAATATAAATAGAACGGGGAAGGGAAGAGAAAATCACCATTTCCTCGCCGGCCCCTTCCCATTCTAGGTGTCGGCGCGGCTGTGCCCCTCCTCGGTGTAGGCGTCGACGTGCGGAGATGCATCGTCATCGGAGCTCGAGTTGGGGCCGTCCGTCAGGTCGGAGTCGGAGCTGCACCTCATGCCCGACAGCCTACGTAGCAGGCGGTCCTGCTCCTTCGCATGGCGGGCCACCTTCGCCTTCACCGTTGCCTCCTTGTGTTGCCTCGTTCTCCGACAACTCGATGGCGAGTAGGAGCGCCTTGGCATTCTTGCGACGGAGGCGCCGTGCATCCTTCTTCGCCGTCGTGAGAGAGCGGCGGAGGACCGACGTGAGGAGCGCATCGTCTGGATCGACCGACGCGCTCGTGCGCGAACGGCGTGCGGACATTGCCTCCCCCTCTCCCTCGCCCGCTGCCGCTCACGCCGGGCCGCACGTGCCTCAGACTCGGGCATCCTCGTGTGCCCCGGTCCTAGAGTGAGCGATGGCCGGGTACCACTTCTGGACCAGAGGGTGGTGGAGGTGGGCGGCGTACCTGAAGGAGCGAAGCGGAGCTGCCGGAGCTACGCGTCGGGCGGGAAGGGCCGGCGACGTCGCGTGCGCTGTGTCGACGGTCAACAGGCGCTGAGGAAGAAGATCCATCATTGCCGGGGCCGCCTTGCTCGAGTAGCGACCTCCTCAAGGCGACGCGGATGGCCACTGTGACGCCCCTGGCTTAATCATGCACTAGTCATACACGCAAATGCACAAGATCAAGCCTAAGGATTCACTTGAAGGTATCACAACACAACTCTAAAACTTAAATAAAGTCATACAAGCTTTATATTACAAGCCAGGGGCCTCGAGGGCTCGAATACATAAGCTCGCTTACAAGCGTCAGCGGAAGCATCAGATATCTGAGTACAGATATAAAAGATAAAACAGATAAGCCTTTAAGAAGGCGGGGCAAAAGAAAACACTACGATCGAAAAGGCGCAGACCTCCTGCCTGGGACCCTCCGAACCTACTCCTAGTCGTCGGCAAGCTCATAGTAGTAACCACCCTCGGGGTGGTAGTAGTAGTCGTCGGTGGGGGCAGCTGTCTCAGGGGCTCCGTCATCTGTTTGCATCAAACGGATATGGGGAAAAAGAGGAAGCAAAGCAACCGTGAGTACTCATCCGAAGTACTCAGCAAGCAAGGATCTACACTACATATGCAACATTGACAAAGAGAGGCTGTATATGTGGACTGGGCTACAGAAATGCCAGAATAGAGAGAAGGCCTAGTCCTATCGAAGACTAGCATCTTCAGCGGTCTTGCAGCATTAGAAGAGTTTAGATTAGTACAGTATAAAGTAGTAGTAGCATTAAGTATCAACCTCGCCCAGAGATCCTTTCTCGACTCCCTGCGAGAAAGCGATCCCAGAGCCCTAATATCCAAGTATCAACCTCGGCCAGAGATCCTTTCTCGACTCCCTGCGAGAAAGCAATCCCAGAGCCATACTATCCATTTCTCATCACAAGTATCCAGTTCTAGTTGTATCGATCGGGATACAACTCCGAGCGTCCGTTACCGAGGATCCGACTATGCATAGATTAGTTCTTCCCTGCAGGGGTGCAGCAACTTACCCACCACGCTCGATTAACTCCGGCCGGACACACTTTCTGGGTCATGCCCGGCCTGGGCCAAACGATACGCTGCAACCCGACCAAAAACTTAACAGAGAGGTCAGCACGCCGGACTAAACCTATGCCCCCAGGGGTCTTGGGCCATCGCCCCGGGAACTCCTGCACATTGCGAGGGCGGCCGGTGAGCAGACCTAGCAACCCACACTATCACGGCGGTTGCGTTACGCAGTCCAACCCGGCGCACGCTGCTCAATCGCTGACGTCCATTAAGCTTCGGCTGATGCATACGACGCAGAGTGCTCATAACTGTTCCCACGTGATGGTTAGTGCTATCGGGTCAGAGGCCCACTCAAATCAAATATCCAAACCGTTAATATATTGGGGTTGTGCGGTAACGAGCAGAGACTCATGATCGATGTGACCCCGTCGCCCCATCTTGAGGACTTGCCACAAGGGCTAAGAATGCCCGGCCGCGCCTCGTATTTGTCTCTCAGGTACCCTCCAGGTCAACCCATCTCCACATAACCAACGAGTACCCCTCAGGGTCGACCTGATGTCACCATGGTTCTGTGTTAAGTCAAAGTAACCATGTGTCCAAACACCAGGGGAAAACCCAAGGAATCACCCTCGATGGATTTCACCTGATGTAGTCGTCAAGGTGAACTCGGAGGAATCACCCTCGATTGGTTCACACTTGAGGTGTTGCACGACAGCGTCGTTATCGGGTGTGGTGAAGGAGGAATCACCCTCGATGACCACGACCAAATAGCTTCTCTACAAAGTTAACATCAGAAGTGTTATATGAGGTATCACCCTCGGCACTCGATAGTAACGCTGCAGTGTCGTACAACTAAGGGGGTGATGTGCGGTGCTGGGGCCTGGTCGTCGAGTCTTCCGATGATCCAGCGGGGCAACTAGGACAAGTGGGGTCACTGGGGTTCACTAACCAGCCTATTCTAAGCAGTTTATGATAAGCAGGTAATTATCAAAAGCAGGTTACAAAATCAGGTCATGCATCAGAATAGGTAAAGCAGTAACAGCAGCAATTCTAATGCAAGCACAAGAGAGAAGAGAATAGGCGATATAGGCATGCTCAAGGGGGGTGCTTGCCTGGTTGCTCTACGGCAAAGGCAAGGTCGTCAACGGTGTCGTCGGGCTCCTGAGCTGCGTCGGTCTCGGGAACTGCGTTGGTACCGGGGTCTACCGAGAGAGAAGAGGGGGAGGAAACAGATAAATACACATCAAACATATGCAACACAGAGCATGCTATGCTAACGTGCAGTGCAGGGTTGCCTAAAAACATGTCTAAATCATTTTAGTTAGTTTAGGATTAAAGTTGGATTTATTAACCGGTATATATGCACTATTCATCTACCGGAAACAGGCTAAAAGTTGCGGGTTCACCTCCGTAGAGGGTCCCGACACGAAAACAGATGGCACGGTTGGATTCGTCTTGTCGTTCTGAGCAACTTTCATATATAAAGTTTTTCGATCCGAGCTACGGTTTAATTTCTATGATTTTCTGAAGATTTAAACGGTTATTTGGAATTCCTGACAATTGGCTAAGTCTGAGAATTGTCCAGTCTTATAAACTTCACTTAGCTGTTTTCCAAAGGCTATAACTAGTGTTCTATTCATCCTATGAATTGGTGCCTTATACCAATATTGATCACTTTCCTGTGGTCTACAAGATGGTATCAATTGCATCTCTGTTAGATCCCTGTAACTTATTTATTTTCTGCTCCAAAGTTGCTATGGCAGTATATCCGTTTTTAGTTCTTCCAGTTAACAGAACATAGACTTTTGTCATTTTCATAGGAATTAATCCAGCCAACTTTTGGATTTGGTCCAATGGAAAGAATCGAACCCTGTCAAGTGTACTACCCGCACATATTTATTTTAGCTATGTTAAGCTTTGTTTAGTTGCTGTTTTGAGGCTGTTTAGAGGGCAGTCAGCGTAATAGCCGTAGAGCTAGCTAGCGCTACAGTAAAGTTCAGTTTACTGTTGCAGCAGCAGCTCGGTAAGCAACAGTAGCAGGCAGCGAGCAGCAGCGGCAATGGAGCAGCAGTGGCAGCAGCAAAATGGCAGCAGCAGCAGCGCTGCGTGGCCGCGAGCGGCTGCGGGCGCCGGCGTGGCTGGGCGTGGCCACGAGCGCGCGTTGGCGAGGTCCAGGGGCGCGGCGGGTCGCGGGCGAGCACGGGCGGTCAGCGGCCGGACGGCGCGGGCGGGACGAGGCCCGAATGCGGCAATCGCGAGAGGCTGCGGGGCCTGACGACGGCATTGGGACGCGGCGCGGGGAGCAGCAGAGGTGACGCGGGGAGGCAGGGCGCGGCCCTGGGTAGCCACGACCCAGGCGGGCGCGTGAGCGCGTGTGAGCGCAAGCGGTGGCGATGGGACTGCAGGCACGGCTTTGAGCGTGCCTGAGCTCGAACCCGAGCTCGGGACTAAGCAGAGAAGCGACGAAGCTCACCTCGATGCGGAGGAAGAGCTCGACGGAGGCGGGGAGGCCGTGGTGGTGGTGGATCGAGCGGCGGCCGAGGCGGATGGCGACGGAGGGGATCGAGGTGGGCAACGGCGGTGATGCTCCCCGGCGTCAATCCGGTGGTGCAGATGAAGTAGAGGAGCACGGTGGTCCTCCTGGACGCGTCGGCGTGGAGAGTGGCGTGCGATGGCCGCGGCAACGACGATGGTGTGGCAGTGGCTGCGCTCGGGCGCGGACGAACTCGAGAGGGAGAAAGAGGAGCGAGGGGAACGGGCGTGCTAGGGTTACAGGGGAAGAGCGAGGGGGCGCAGGGGCTTGCTCTTATCCCCTCCTCAGAGCCGCAGGATCATCGGCACGTGCGGCATCCATGCGCTGGACGGACGAGCTGCGTCCACGGCGAGAGGTTGAAGGAGACACAGTGGTGGGCTGGGCCTCCACTGTACAGGTAGGCCAGTAAGTGCACAGTGTCCTACTTCTTTTTCCTTTTTGTTCTTTTTGTTTTATTTATTTTTACTGTTTTGCATTTTCTTTTAAAAGCAAATGATTTTAGTTACAGATGAAACTTGGTACATAATCACTAGGCAGTGTAATGAGCTAGCCCATAAAGTTATAATTTAATTTGATCAATTTACACATTTGTTTAAATTGAAAGGCCCCAATATAATTGATGTTGGTCCAATTTTAATTGGGTTAAAGGCATTTTACATATTCAAATAATTTAGGTTTTTATATGTTAATTACTTAGAGAATATTTGCAACCCATCGAACATTTTTAATTTGCATTTTCGAAGATGTAAATATTTGAGTTGTATTTTTTTAAAATTGAATTTGACTTTGATTTTGGACAAATGGCAATTTGCATAGTAATCATGATGACATGGCATGATTAGTGGGAGATTACTGTGGCATGATTCTCGGGGTGTTACAGCCACCTCCTCCACATCGATGTTTGAGCAGTCGAATTCTGCACTGGAGCCACTGCTGCTTCCGTCGCCGGTCATCGGATCGGAGGGGAGGGGATCGGAATTGGAGTGGACGGAAAGGGGAGTGAAGTGGAGTTTGGATTGACCGGTGTCTAGGATTTTCCAGATGATGATATTCGTGGTGTCGGGATGGGCCGGGCTGATGTGGCGGACGCGCCCGGGCCGCCTTATATCTGCCCCATATTTGGGCTGGATATGTGAGGTGCCGGCCAGCCCGGGCGTTTGAGACCCGTTTGAGGCGTCTGTCCAGGTCACATTTTCACAACCGGTCAGTGACCAGGCGGCCTGCCCGGGCGTATGAAGCGGGGTTGGGGCGCCCGACGGTAGATGCTCTGAGTGGGTTGGTAACTGGGACAAAATCACTGTTTTGACCTTGTCAGAAAACTATAGCATAAAGTGAACTCTCCATGAAATTATTTCATAATCTGACCCTTTTGGCAACGTCAAAGACCGTGGCGTTTCTACTCCATATGAAAACGCCGAGCTAGCTAGTGTTGCTGCTTCTAGTGGAAACGCCGAGCTGGGTAACGTTGCTGCCCATATGGAAACGCCAGGGACCTTGGCATTGCTGCTCCAGATTTCTTAGTGTTTTGACAATGATTTCAGCCGCTGCTATGCCGATCTGACGCAAAGGCCTGAAACCCACTATCCCATCTGGCCCGTGCATGCATGCAGCTCGAAATGCTTGTTGACCTGTCCGACAAACAACTGCTAACCACCCAACCTATGCTGCATTGCTCCTAGGCCATGAGCATGCAAATGTCTGTACTCCATGTAGTACATCATAGCTCCTAGGAGTACATCATGTTTGCATGCACCAGATTCCCATGTGAAAAAGACAGACAACCTGGCAGTACATCATGTAAACCTGCAGCATGTGCAGAGGAGCAGCAAGCAACTAGCAACAAAGTGAAAAGGCTTGAGAAAAGGTATTGTTTATTCGTTCTTTTAATGTACTCATCAATCAAGTCCACTGAGCACTAGCAAGATATCATTTAAAAATATGTTTAGGGCAGAAACGCCATGGCCATTGGCGTTTCTAGCCTGCCATGTCAGGGAGCCACACGGCCACTTAAATTTCTAGGACAGAAACGCCAAAGCCTCTGGCGTTTTCAGGAACGCTTGCAACGCCAAAGCCTCTGGCGTTTCCAAATGGGCAGCAACGCGAGCTATCTCGGCGTTTCTATGTGGAGAAGCAACGTGAGCTAGCTCGGCGCTTTCATGTGAAGCAGAAACACGCCACGGTCTCTGGCGTTGCCAAAAGGGTTAGATTGTGAAATAATTTCTTGCAGAGTTCATTTTGTGCTATACTTTTCTGACAAGGTCAAAATAGTGATTTTGTGTTAGTAACTGCCCTGATGACGTGTTAAAGGATGCTCTGTGTAAAGACATGATGTGGTTGCAGACGAGTGAATATAATCCCAGCTTTCTGTCTCTCTCTAAAAAAAACCCACCAGGCACTGGAGCACCGCCCGCTTGCGGCTGGCCGGCTCACCAGATTTCCCTCTCCCCCCTCGCCCCGATTCAAAAATTTCGTTGCCCATCTCTCCCCCCCACCCCGCTGCCGATCCACCCCCATGCCCAAACCCTAGCCCCCCTCCTCCGCCCCCGGCCACCTCCGCCACCGCTCCGGTAGCCGGCCATGGAGAACCTCTTCATGCAGGTCTTCGAGCGCCGGGACTGGGTCACCGGGCAGATGCGCCAGCAGGTCGACTCCCACGCCGAGTCCCTCGCCTGCGCCTTCCTCGCCGCCGGCCACCGCCCCCCGCCGTGGCTCCTCCCCTCCTGTGCCGCCGGTCCGCAAGGTGGTTGCCTATCCCCCCCCCCCCCCCCCCCCCCCCCCCCCCCCCCCCCCCCCCCCCCCCCCCCCCCCCGGCGCGCTCTGCTCGTTCGTCGTCAGTGTTGGATTGGGCAGGGGATATAGTAGTTCTCCCCGTATTAGCTAACACGAGGAGAAAATGTGGTGTTGTGTGGAAGCGAGTCTACTCGACTGCTCATGCTACCTTCCCCGCAAAAATTTCACCCTGTCTAAAGTAACTGCGTTGGGTAAATCTGGACCAGTAATAGTTTGTAGCAAAAACAATAGGCCGATGGCCATGCTAAGGAGATCGACAATGTCCTAATGTTAATTTGGTGAAGATGTTTTGGGCGATGTATGCTTTATATTACTTTTCTTGCGGAATAAGTAGTATAATGGAGCAAGAAAACATGAGGTGTTCGAAAACAGTGGAACAGACTTTTGTCAGGATATGATTAGAAACTTCACAGATGGAACCATCGTCTTGATTTGATTGGTGACTTTGTGAGGTATGCATGTACTATGTTTCTCCTCTAAATTGTGTCTACAGAAACCATTTTGTTTCCTTGCTAACCCCAGTATGAACTTAATGGTTCTAGGTGTCAATGAATAATGAACTAAAAGATGCCATGCCATATGCTCATGTTCTTCAGTAGGCTTTCCTTTAGCTGGTGCAATTCGTGTTATATTGCTGGTGAATGATGGATCTTAGCTATTTTTCTGTTGTTGTCTGCTCATCTATTGCCAAAACTTTCATCACCACCTGCTTGCTTGCCATTCTGTAAGAGCATTCAAGATTACATACCTGGTATTTGCGGTGCACAGAAAGTGTTAGAATGCATTTTAGCCAATTGAGGTTCTTTTCAGCTGTATGTTTTCCTAATAGATCTTTACATTTTGTGTTGTTCTAATAGTTTTTTACATTTTGTGTACACATCTTACCCTATAGTGCATCAGATTTTTCTAATACATCTACATCTTGATTGGTAATGCTATGACCTCATTAAGAAATACCATACATATATTTTTTTCAAGCAAGTGGTACTTACGGCAAACTAAAAAGAACTTGAACTATCACAATTGTGTCCCTGCTGATTATTAATCGTCAATGTTTAACAGCGAGGAAGATGGTCAGGGAGTTGACCCTTGTCCAGAGTCCTAATGAAATGGTTTTCTGTTTAGAAAACTATTCATGTGATGTACTGTAAGTTTGTGACATATTTTGTAACTCTGCGGCGATTTCATGATTGCGGTCGGTGTGTGTTATCTGCGAGAAGAAAGTAAATGAAGCTACAAGTGGGCGCGCAAGCGCGCCTGTTCCTCTAGTATTAGTTGCATCCGAAGCAAGTTTGAATAAAATTAGTTAAAAGATTTGCTTCCTCAAAACTGCAAGTAGTTTCCTGAGACCGAAAGATTTACTTCCTACAAATCCGCAAGTACTTAGTTTCCTAAGAACAAGCACCGAAGGTGCAGATTGCTAGTTAATCCCACGTAATTAGCAGGCTACATAACTAGTACGTGTTTATCGGATGCAGTTTAATGCAAATAACCACCCAGGCTCATTTTAGCGGGTCATCTGATATGTCTTTGGTTTAGCGTGGTTCAACATTCGTACAGGATTAGCCATTTTGTTTTGTTGGGCAATCCTTTTATGCGTTGGATTGGGGAATTTCGAGTGTCCAGTTTGGTGCTGTTGGTCCTATAACTTGTTTGTTTATTAGAACCCGAGAGGGACACACCTGCAGGGTGCTGGTTATAAGCATTCATGAATTAACTAACTGGTTGGCTAGTGATTCTGAAATTTGCTGGAAATACACCGATTCTTTTTATTTAGCCTTTTGTTCACCATTGGTGTCCGATTTTACTCCCTTGCCATTGCTTTGACACCTTCTATTCGTTAACTGAACTGCTTGTTTACTTGTAGAGCTAAATGGTAAACCAATTGTTCCAGGGTTACTTTTCGCTGGAAGCCAGATTACTACACCAGCAACCAACAGAACTGTCTTTCAGCCACCAGCTGTGCCTAGTATTTCACTCCGAATGTGGTGGTTCCAGATGGATATGCTGGTCTAGACACTATTTGTGACACGTGGATACTAACCAACATGAAGTGCCTCAGCAAAAACAGGTTTCGTTGACCAGGAGATTGTTGAGGCTAGTTTCTGATGTCAACATGTTCTCTGTGGTAAAGCGTTCCAGGTCAGGGCAGCGGCATATTGAAGATCGCTCGCGTGAGAAGGGTCAAGCTACAAATAGGGGAACCAGTGATGTTATGTCAAGACGGATGCAGAGGTCTGAACTTGCAAACCGCAGGTTCGAACAAAACAACTGCATCATTATCCTCCAAATGTGGGTGATGGTGAAAACAATGCTGGAACAATGGCCTCTTTGCCAGGTCAGGAGAAGGTTTTATGCCAACCAGGATAGATCAACTGAATTCGTCAAGTGCAGTAAAGATGGTGATCTTGGAAATCAAGGAGTTCAGTTAGATTGTTCTCAAACCAGATTGTCAGTTATGATAATAATGTCAAGGTTTCTGTTAGAAGTTCTTTTGAAGTGCAAGTTACAAGCAGTGTGTGCCATGCACTCCTGAACTTATCTGTCGGTTGAGCCGAAAAAAACTTCATTTGATGGTGTTGAATCAGTTTGCATGAATTCTGCAAGTGAACAGACGATGAGCAACCAGTATGTCCCTGGAAGGTGCCAATCTTGATCTTGCTGAGGCACATCCTCTAAATGAAGACCCACATTTTCTTAGCTATTCTCAAGTTCCTCGTTTTTTGGGCAGATTATGCTTGATGTGTGGAATCAGGATATTTGAACCCTGACAGTGCACCAGTGAAGCAGCAGCAGAAAAGTGCTTTGGAATGTGCCATTCTTGATCTTAACTGGCGTGCATTCCGGAAAGGAGGACCAATCTCCGACCACTTTTACTTGAAGTACCTAATCCTACCAGCATACTATTGGTTGAAAGGGATACACTGCACTGTAGAAGATACTGAAAGACTAACGAGACCTGATAGTTCTTCAGATCGGATCATCACTCGGAGTTCTGTGTCCTTTGAACAACAGTGCTCTGTTCTCATGTTTCAATCCTCCATACGTGAAACTTTGCAGTCACCTACCCAACTAGGTGATACTATTTTTGGGGCTCCTGCATCATCACAAATATTGCCGGACAGTCTGTTAGAGGAGGCCGACAGTGAGGACCTCTCACATTCACCTGTAATTGAGGTGGATAACCAATGCTCCAATTGGAGTCCGCTGAATGCCCAGAGCAGCTTCAACTTCAGACTGTAGAAGGTACTGAAAGAATATGAGACCTGACAGTTCTTCAGATCGGATCATCACTCGGAGTTCTGTGTCTTCCGAACAACAGTTCTCTGATTCCATGTTTCACATCCTCCATACAGTGAAACTTTGCAGTCACCTACCCACTAGCTGATACTAGTTTTGGGGTTCCTGCATCATCACAAATATGTGCCGGACAGTCTGTTAGAGGAGGCCGACAGTGAGGACCTCTCACATTCACCTGTAAATGATGTGGTAACGAATGCTCCCAATTGGAGTCCGCTGAATGTCCAGAGCAGGTTCAACCTCAGACTATAGAAGATACTGAAAGAATGACGAGACCTGACAGTTTTCAGATCGGATCATCACTCGGAGTTCTGTGTCTTTCGAACAGCAGTGCTCTGATTCTCATGTTTCACATCCTCCATACAGTGAGACTCTGCAGTCACCTACCACAACTAGGTGATACTATTTTGGGGCTCCTGCATCATCACAAATATTGCTGGACAGTTTGTTAGAGGAGGCCGACAGTGAGGACCTCTCACATTCACCTGTAAATGATGTGGATAACCACTGCTCCCAATTGGAGTCTGCTGAATGCCCTGAGCAGCTTCAACCTCAGATGGTCCTTTGGTGTGATTTAAAAACAGCCTCTCTCCTTATGAAATACAAAGTAATGACACACATTCCAATGGTTGTGCTGTTGTAAATGTCTCTGTATCTGAAGAAAATCACTTATCTCAGGAGCAACATTTGTTGGCCAGAACATCTTTAGAACTCAAGGAGACGATGTGGAGAACTCCCTTTGGCCCTGCTTCCCCGGTCACACAAAATGAGACGCTCAATGCGAAGGCAGCATATGATGTGGTAACTGCCATTCGGAAAGTTGGATGATGTTCAGGTAAAATTGTCAGCTTTGACCAAAGCATGCAACATTTCTGTCAGCAACAAAAAGACGAGTCTGCAGTGCCAGAAGTTATGAGCAGTGCTTCAGCTAGAGAACCAGCGAAATGGACTCAACTGAAAGGAACAGTATGCTTGGCCGAAGATCTGCAACAAAATGGTACCATGCTTGCTATTTGTTGAAATATATTTTGCTACTCCCTCCGTAAACTAATATAAGAGCGTTTAGAATACTAAAATAGTGATCTAAACGCTCTATATTAGTTTAAGAGGGAGGAGTAGTTTTTTGGTAGCAAAAGTTATGGTGCCATGTCCTTACATTGTTTCTTATCTTGCAGGAACAGAACAAAGACCTCTCTTCTTGAGAATGCTGTTACACACAAATGTTAATTCATCTACAGCAGAAAACGTAAACGGAATTTTCACAATCTTCTGTTCAGTACTTCTTACGTAGTGCAGCATACATGAGAAAATTAATCTGCTCAGTCAGACAGAAGCAGTGCTGCTTGTGACCAGAAGAGGTCTGTTCAAGATGGAGTTAAAGTAAATGATGTTTTCATCTAAAAGGAGAAGATAAAGGCGCCGATCAGACTTTGACCTTCCAGGACATCTTGCACAAATTCATTGTCTCTGAACCACCAAGTTGACATTGCTGGTCCTATGTTAACTGCGACAAATTTCTCGGAGAAATCCCATCCTTCGAGTCCTTACTTCTCAAGGAGTTCAGGATCCTGCAAGAGCATGTCTCTGGCGTCAGAGGGGGGAAGGGAATGTGCAAGTGATGTTTATGGAAAGGGAATTCTTCACGGGGAAGAAGAAATGCAACTAGCCTATTAAATGTTGTCCTTGATAACCTCCTACTGCAAGCACCAGCAGGAGTGCATTGGAGGGAGGATCTTCAAAACTTCTCAAGAGCAGAAACAAATAAGTTGGAGTTGAGTTTCTGACAACGACTGCTGCTTTACCTTATTGCTCTGGCATCCTATCTCATAACGAGGAAACTGCACAAACAGGTATGTGCTCAGCAAGTGTACCGGACTACCAGTTCCCTTTCCTCTCTGAATATATAAATGTGTATTTATTACAGAGAACTGGTTATATTTTTTGCTTGCAAAATATGCATGAAGTAGTAAACTAGTGGTAATGCTCAGTCTGTCTGCATATTGGTGGAGCCTTTTCTTTGGATGCTTTGGTCTGGCAAATTCGATTCCAGTCACGTAGCTTCTCTATTCTTGTTTTTATATCTCTCTAAGGGATAGCTGATAGGAATATTCATGGGTATTTCATCACGATTTGTACTGATGAACATACAAATTCCGTATATGGCCTGGCAAGTTTGTAACATCCATGTTGATTTGATGGCCCTTCTACAGTAGTATTGCACCCGTTAGTATTAGATTTGATTTTGTTGGCATTTATAATTGGTAGAGTTGGGTAATGTGCACTCTTCAGTCTATATTGCACTTGCTATTTTATGTGTGCTAGTAAATCCTAGCATATTTACTGTTCTTTTGTTGGCAGAGAAGGTACTTGCTTAGAAGGTCAAGACTAAATGTCACTGCTGCAAGTGTGGCAGACCAGGAAATGGCTCTTGAGACGGATAACTTATCATCTCCAATTGCAATGTTAAATCAAGAAAATTATTCTGGAACAGAACCATTTACTCAATTCCCGAGTTATGCTTTAGTCAACATGGTGAACAAGCATCTGCTCCGAATGCACTGTTTCATGGGAATTATGTTATGGATCCAATGTTAAACGTGGTAGGAATATAAAAGTTATGATCCAAAGGGACATTTGCTGCCTGGTGCTGCTATTTCAATGCCAGTATTCGAGAGATTTGATGTTCCTGGCCAATTTGACAGCCCAATTATCGGAAAAAGGTCATTTGAGTCCCTTCACGGTTCTTGCCAATTAGGCACCATCAGCTCAGGTCCTCCAAACAAGTATT